>PVKS010009103.1:0-65365 GCA_004027875.1 Aplodontia rufa | reverse complement strand
AATAATAATACGATGATTGTTGGGCCCGTATTCTGTGAAACTTTTCCAATACTATTTTGAAAAATAATTAAGTACTTCCATACCTTGTTTTTTCTCCTAATTTGCTCATTAAACAATGATATTATATTAGCTTGAAATTAAGGCATTTGATTATTAATGTTAGTCTGCTTTAAATAAAAAATAATGTTATTTTTTCAAACAATTACTATGCATTTCCCTTAGAACTTCTGTGGCTGCACACCTGTAATCTCAGCAGCTCAGGAGGCAGAGGCGAGAGGATTGCAAGTTCAAAACCAGTCTCAGCAACTTAATGGGAACTGAGTAACTTAGGGGAGACCCTGTGTCAGAATAAAAAATAAAAGGGGCTGGGGATGTGGTTCAGCAGTTAAGAACTCCTAGGTTCAATCCCTAATACAAAAAAAAATTTTTTTAAATGAAAAAAGTTTTGTGACATCATTGTTTACCTTCATGAGATTTAAATATTAAAAAGTGTCTGATCTACATATATAAGAAATTTCACATTTTTCTGTATTTCTGACATTTCAAAAGAATATATTAACCTAAACTTTTGCTGCAAGGAATAAGGGAATACTTTGAGAGTATGAAAGTGTAATGCATATATAAAAATAAATAATATCATTAAATTTAGTTACATACGTTTGAGAGTGAATTAAGTGAATTAGAAAGGTCAGTGTCATTAATGTGATAATCTAGTACTTCAATGAAACTACTAGAAATAGTGTAATTATATAACTTGTCATGCAACCAGAAATCATTTGAGGAGGCAAGAAGTCACTATTAGTAATTATGTTAAAAAATAGGCATTCATTACACTGCCATGAGTAAAGCAGGACATATAGCCACACTAGAAATAGAGAAGATATTACTTCTTTATGGTTTGCTAATCAAGAGAAAATTTTATTTGAGAGTACTGCTATATATCTAACAGGAAAAACATTGAGGCTAGTCAGAGGAGACTTCCTTCTAAAATTAATTTTGTTCTAAGTCTCCTTACTTTGATGATTTTACTAGGACTAGTAAGCACAGAGATTATTGAAAATGTTGCTGACTAGACTCATTCTTTGGTGAATGATATGCAGTTCTGAGATGTAAACAGAGAAAAATCAATGAAATCAGTACAACAAAAAGATGTTGGTGTCCTGAACTGTTGTTTGTACATGAAATAAAAAAGGCTAACACACACACAAAAAAAAAACTGAAGGATTTTACAAACTGAAAAGTCTGAGCTAGATCCAGACTTAGATGCAGACAGAATTGAGGTCACAAAGATTCATCTTATGGCACCCCCTTTATTTGGGTTGGTTCAATTTTCAGAGAGGCTCTGCAGAGTCCACTTTTCCATATAGTCCAAATCTATGAAGCAAATATGAAGCTCAACCAAGAATTCATTTTCCCAGAATGACTTGACTTTATTTTATTTTTTAAAGAGAGGACAGTGAAAGAGACAGGGAAAGAGAGAGGCAATCAATTTTTATTGAGTTTTTCACACGGCTTTCATTGCTGTGACAGTTGTGTATGTGGGTGCTGGGGTTTGAACCCGTGTACATGAGCATGCCTGGCAAGTGCTGTAACTGCTAAGCCACCACTCCAGCCTTCCCACAATGACTTTAACTTGCTTTGATCAACCTACTGAAGGCTGATCATGAAGACTGAGTGAATGAAGAAGGAGACTGGCATAATTCTAGATTAATGTCCTGCACTGAGCTTGCATTGGAATCAGCTACTCCAAAGCTAGCCTTCAAACCAAAATCAGGGACTGTTTCCACAAAGATAGTAAATGGCTAAATAAATAAATATGAATACACATTCTCATTTATTCTCTCCCTTTGATTTGCACTGTTTTTCCTCATTCTTATCATATTCCTCTCTGTGTTTTTATCAGTTTCTGACTACTATTCTGTGAGCTCTCTGCTCCTGTACTTCCTATACAATTTACTCCATGGATTGCAGTAGAGAGGAAATGGGGAATGGAGGAAAGGAGAGGCCTGTGGAGATTGTCAAGATTGTGATGGAAATACAAATTCTTTTACAGCTGGCAGGGACAGTCACTTCCATTCCTCCAGGCTTTCATTTCCTACTGGGCAAAAGGAAACACTCATGCCTATTTTTACAAAGGTTATTGTGAGGACTAGATATAATAAATATAAGAAAATAAAGTTGGTGTTTTAAATAACCAAATGACCAAGAAAGTGTCAGTCACACTGTCCCCAAAAAGGGAGAAATGCTTCTGTTTACAGGATTTTAAGACAACAAATATAGATTATAACAAAAAGAAATTGTGAAAATTTATACCTTTGTACTTGTGATACACTTTAAGACTCTTTTGTTCAAAAACCTGTTAGATCAATAAAGATCTCATCTCTAAACATATATTTTACTTATTTTTTTATTTTTCTTTATTTTTATATCATTCAGCCCATTGAGTAAAACACTAAATTCTCATTTGATTACTTAAATATTTATATATGAAATAATTTTAGTTAATACTTATTTTAATTGCATAATAACTTGTAGTACTTAATAAAATCTTCCAATTATGATGCAACATGATGAAAATGTTCTTCCATAAATCATAGCTTTTGGAAATTTAACAGGACATAAATGTGAGCAAGTCAGTCAGATGTTTAAGCTGACCTCTATTTCATGTGTATTTCTTGCTAAAGAATAATTAAATCTTTCATTTTAAGTATTGAATTCTAAGCATAAAGCCATACAAATGGAATGATCATTTTAAAGCTTCATGAATTGATATGACAAACTATGTGCTCAGCAACAGAAAAGACTGAGAGCATTTGCAATGACAAAAATTTTAATAAAACAGTTTTTATCATTTTTTCATCGAATGAATGTTGAAACATGTTTTGTGAAAATGTATTCTTTACCTGTTGATATGAGGACAGTGAGAAAAAGAAGTAATCATTAGAAAATTCTCTCCCAATTCCTCTCAAGCTGAGTAAGGGCATTACTTTAGAAATGATTAACAGAATCATATATCACCAAGGTTTGTTTCTCAGCTATCAGTGTCCATCCAGTTGAGTATCTACACTCTGTATTGATGATCTCTATCATTCTGCTGTAAAGATTTTTTTATGTTGTATCTATGCCCTTATTTCCCCATCATATTGCAAGTCACATGCCGAAATCTCAAAGTATTTTTTTTCTCCACCTCTCCCCCCAGTGTTGGGAATTCAAACCAGGGTGCCATCTGCAGACCAGATTTCTTTTTTTCCTCTCCCTTTTCTATTTTTTTCTTTCTTTGTTTGTTTCTTTTTTTTCTTTTTAAAGAGAGAAAGACAAAGAGCAATATATATAGAGAGAATCATTTTTTATTGATTTTTTCCCAACACTTAGTTGTGTATTTACACATGCCTGGCAAGCACTGTAACCTCCAAGCCACCACTCCAGCTCCCCAGAGAAGCTGTCTAACCCCGTACTACAAACACAGCACCCAAAGTGATACACTGAAATAAACATGACGCACCCATTTAGTATTTGTGTATTTTGTAGAATTCACACGAAGAGTTAGATTCAGCAGAATAAATTTAATAATGGTAGCTGGAGTCAAGCTGTGCTTTTATTGAGGAAGAACCAATGCCTAGTAGGTATTAAAGTCTTGAGGACATATGGCATAACCTATTACACATCTGAGTGAAATATCCTATAAGATATCCATGTTTCTCAGAATTAGGAACAAAGGAAAAAGAAAGTGGTTATATAAAACGTTGCACTTTGCAAATGTCATACATTTAGTCATTGTATAAACTGTTGTTTGAAAAATTGACTTTTCATAAAGATACATATAAAGTTATTGATTATTCTGTAAAATAAATACTTAACAAATGGAATGGAAAGTACCAAATGAGAAAGGCAGGTGCTTTTATTTTTTAAAAAACAACCAAGGTATACTTAGATTTTTCAGATTCAAAAGTGATTTTCAAGATATATATTATATTTAATAAGAAAAGAATGGAAGCTTGCTGTAAAATAAAAACTAGCGTTTGTTAAGTACCCATTTTAGGTCAAGTACTTTTTAAATATGCTGCAATGATACTTTTTTTCAGGTAATAGGCATTACTCTATTTATATATAAGAAAACATAAGCACAGAGAAATTAAGTACTTTGACCTAGAAAACAGATAATAAGCAATACATCTGGAAAAGTAACCAAGACTACACTTTTAATGTCTCTATTCAGAACTTCCTGGGTGCCCAAGAAGAAGTATCAACCATTATATTACAGCTTCATATTATGTAATAGTACATCATATTGTTACTTCAGAAATCCTGGATATCTCTGAGGCACATAAAAATAATGGGGACATACACAAAAGAGAAGCACTGTCACAGTCCCAGATATCCACCAAGAATTGAGGGAAAGATTAAAAAACAGACATTTATACATAAAATGATGTTCATGGAATTGCTAATTCCACCAGGCAATAATGAAATTTACCTGACATGAAAAAACTTGCTAAGATCTTGTTGATAATTACCAGTTGATTACCACATATACAATACCACCTATCAATTTACATTTATTAAGCAAAAAATAGGAGAAAATTCATTTCCCTTGTACCTAATATCATCTTTGATTTTGTCCATGTAACCTGTGTTGTGTCCATTATGTTCAAATTAATTATATTAAATTAATGACGAGGAAGGTGAAAATGTATTAAAAGTGAGTGTGAAATCACTTATTTGAAAATATGAAAATGAATTACCTATCATTATAATAATGTGATGATAGATTCATCTATATGTGATATATAGTCAATTGCTCACTACACAAATGTGTGACTGCAAAAAAAAAAGTGTGACTGCCTTAATAATGACATCAATCCTCTGTAAACATGAAGTTATTCAAATTCATTTAAGAAGGATAAATAATATGGTATTAAAAGAATTAAAGTTATAGCTGTGCCTTTCTCCAGTTTTCAAAGTCAACAAATTAACAAGGTAAAATACTTAATGTTATTCTCCTGTTTCATAATAGATTCACTACTATATTTATCCTGATTAAACACTCAGAGTTAATGATCCTAAGATTATGGTTTTGAGGCCTAATATATAAGCTTTAATATATTTTTCAACTCCAGGCTATATGTAAGTCCTAGTCCTAGTCATAGTCCAAGTCCATAATGTATATGTACTTTCCCAGAGAAATAAAAACTATATGCATTGAACTAAATAAAATGTGTAAAGCTGTATTTCTAATAACTGTTTTCCTCAAGTACAAGTATTCTTGAAGGTAACCAGAAGCAGTAGCTTTGCATTGTAAAATGGGGACACATTTCAGAATTTGAGAGAAGTCCTCAGTTTCTATTACATAGGTTTGCTATTGAGATGTGCAATCAATATGATATTTGAATCCATACCACAGAGTGGTTAAAGAGTGTACAAGTTCAAACCAGAAAACAAATTTGAAAAGAGGGAAATGGACAGATGATAACCCCGTAGAAAGAAATAAACAAACAATTACATCAAAGATAGGACAAATAAAAAGCTCTAAATAAAATAATATTAATAAAGTAAAATATCACATTATTATAATTAGCATGTATTATAATTAACATATATGCATCTAACTCATCAGTTAAATGACAATAATCATCAGATTTGCTTTCAAGAAAACCAGGTAGTTTATATAGAAAATCCATCCTTAAAGCATAAGAATGCATAGTTTGAAAATAAATAGTGAAAAAAATATACAGGGAAACTGCTTAAAGCATGCTTTTCTCATGCAATAAAAAGTTTTATTATGAGTTAAATCCAGATAAGATGTAATGCTTTACAATCTAATACTTTTTTTAGAGTTATAATGGGAAGGGGAAGGGAGGGATAAGGGAGGGTAATTGGGGGGGGCACTCCTGGGGATAATTGCAATATCCAGAATGTATACATATTTTATACACATTTTATATTATTTGTTAAAATCTTGTAAGGTTGCTCAAAATAAAAAAAATTTTTAAAAAAGTTTTATTATATAAATACTAGAATTAAGATATTTAAGACAAAATTATTTCTGGAGATAAAATATGTAGGTACAGCTCATGATAAAAGTTATGATTCCACAAGAAAGGAAAACTAAAAAAATCTAGATTTGCATGGATCTAAATACATTATTTTCCATATATATAAACAAATGACATACCAACAGAGACAAATAGATATACATACCATGAATGTAGAAATTTTTGTTATACCTCTCTCATTAGTTGGTCAATTAATATGAGCAAAAAAGATTAAACAAACAAGGCTATATGTGATGTAAATTTAAGCCAGATGATAAAACTATTTAATTTACACAAATCGCTACATCTGACTGGACAATAGGTCTTTGTTTTTTTCAAGATCATTTTTAAAAAATTGATATCCATAAAACCATTAAATTATCCCTAACAAATTTCAAAAAATCTGCACTATAGGGAATGTATTCTTTGAAGAAAACACAGTTAAACTAGAAATCAATAACAATAAGAATATTTACAAAATTTCATAGAGAGTACTTAATAATAAACTTCAAATAACTTTTGAGTCAAAGAAGAGCTCATAATAAAAGTAGATAATATTTAGAATTGAAATAATGAAAGTATCACATATCAAAACATATGCAATATAGCTAAAGTGATGTTTGGAAGTAAATTTAATCTTTAATGCTTATGATGAAAAGAAAAAAATGCTCAGAGTTGGCAGCTAAATAGTCATATAATGCAATTATAAAGCAAACTACAAAACATGCTAAAAGGAATATAAAGAAAGATAGAAGGTAATAGGATATATACAGTGAAGTTTTATATTGCAAAGACTACCAACAATCTTAATTCCACATCATACAGAAATATCCTTGACTTGTTCTTAGACTGCCATCCGTTTTTGGCTCACACATTCTGCTTGATCAGTTCTTATTGCTAAGTTCCTAGTGTTAATTATTTAGTGTATCACATCTGACTATGAGCTCTTCTTTCTTTTCCTGTACTATTCTATTTATTTATAAATATATTATAATATTATGGAAATATACTTATTACCATGGAAAAGATGTTTAAAATTGACTTATTTTTTCATTGAAGTCACTATTAAATTAAATGGAAATTTGAAATATCATGAATATGTCAAGTACTTACTAATTTTATATTTAAAAATATAAAAGTGAACAAGTATGTGTGCATGTTTTATGTATATATATAAAACCTCCAAAATTTTCTAAATGAAAATGTTTAATCACATATAATACACATGTTACTATGATTGCTACTACTAAGTCCAGTTTCTGTGGAAAAAATGTTTTCCCAGAATAAGACTGACTTCTAAAAGAATTCTTTATCATTGTTATAATTGAGACTATTAAGTACTCTACAATTATATTTTCTTAGATATTTGTTATACATTAGTCTTTGAGAAAATTATGTCTCATGCAGTGTGATTCAGAATTTATTACAAAATCACATTTTTAGTCTAAGTTCTTTTCAAGAGGCAATTTTTCTCTTTTATTCTTTTTTTAGTATTGCTCTATTGTTATATCCTTTAAATTCTCCTTATCACTGGTTCTAAATACTTGCTTGTTTGTAAATAAGATCTAAGGATATATGAAGAGTCTGTTCTTTCAATTAACTTTTGTATCCAGAGACAGGACAAATAAAGGCTCATAAAACAGAAGAAAAACTATTTTGTTTATAAATTTTATTGTTACTATAATTCCAAATTTTATTATAGATATTTAATTCAGGAGTAGTTATTTGCAAACAAGGAAATTAATACTGTGGTGCTCAGATAGTTTTAAGTTAGAGGTCACTAACTTTATAGTCATATAAACTGATTTGCTTATTGTCCAGCTCTGTGGCCTTTAACAACTGTTTTATTTTTCTAAACTTCTATTTTTCTATTGTATAAAGTATAGATCTGATAATACCTAACTCACAGAGCTATTGTGAAAATTAAATATGATTCATAGCCAATCAAATAAGTACCACAGTCTAAGAGCTCAATAAAGTTTTGCTGCTACCTTACTAATAATAAAAAGAAAAGAAATAAAAATATTAAAAAAGATATGCAGTTCCATAGCTGATACTTTTGAATCTGTGAAACATCTGTATTTTTTAGTCAGTTTCCTGTCTGTTTTTAGGGTATCTCCAGGCTTGCACAAATATGCTTTTATCCCATTAACTAGGACTTCTCGACTTTTAACAGATCCCTCTTCATGAGATTACTTTTGTAATAAAATTTTACATTGGCAGAGTATATTACAGTAAGCATCATGTTTGAATATTATTGAATGAGGACATCAGCACTGAATTTATAAGTGTTAACAGAGTAAAGCGTATCCAAACTACCAGTAACTATATTGAGGTTCATGGAAGGGTTTATGTTTAAATATATTCTTACCTACTCAAACAACTAACTTTTAGAACCATGGCAAATAGCAGAGGATCTTAAAAAGGAAAGATCTGAAGTAAAATCCAGATGGTCATCTTTGGTTAGAAGCATTTACTTTTGTACAATGGATATAGAACTCATGTTTAATTCAGGCCATATTCCCCAATATATGAATAGGTTTTGTATTTTTTATTTTATTTTATTTTATTGTGTGTGTGTGTATGTGTATGTGTGTGTGTGTGTGTGTTTACTTTTCCTTTCTCCAAAGTTTCTGAAATGTCTGATTTACATTTTTTGAAGACTTATTTTATCTATATCTGGTCAATGAAAAAGATACTGGAAAATCACTATACTATCATAGCCCCTAATTCCCTGACAAATAGTCATTTTTACTACAAGGGTGATTCTAGGATGTTCCTATTGCTGGTTCCTGATGACTTACATTCTATCGTGGCAAGACTTCTTTTGCTTCATCTTGTCTTTGCTTCATTTTGCTAAACTTTAAAATATGGATAGTTCTTTTCCAATACATGCATCTTGCAGGCATGCAGTTTCCCTGGCACTTCTTTTTTCAAGTCAAAGAGAGTGTCCAGTTGGCATGTTCCTGCATTCTGCTATCTTCTTCCTATTATTCTAAGGGCTATACAGATTCAATGCAATCCCCATTAAGATACCAATGCCATTCTCTACAGAAATAGAAAAGGCAATACTCAAATTTATTTGTAACAACAAGAAAGCCGGAATATCCAAAACATTAGTAAGCAAAAAAGATGAAATAGGTTGTTTTGCTATACCAGATCTAAAACTATAACGTAGAGCTGTAGTCACAATAATAGCAAGGTATTGATAGCAAAATATGCATGAAGTTCAAGGGAACAGAATAGAAGCCACTGAGACAAACCCACAAATCTGATAATTGACATAGGAGATCAAAAGATAACATGGAGGAAAGACAGGCTATTCAACAAATGGTGCTGAACAAACTGGAGAGGATGTGCAACAAGTGGAAATTAGACCTTATCTCACCTTGCACAAAAATCAAATTAAAATGTACCAAAGAACTAGGAAATAAACCAGCTACCATAAAACTACTAGAAGAAAAATTAGGAGCAACACTCCAGCATCTAGGAGTAGGCAAAGACTTCCTCAACAAGACTGCCAAAGTGAAAGAATTAAAGTCAAGAATTAATGAAGGGATTTAAGAAACTTGATTGGCATTCAAGCTGTCCAATCAACAGCTGTTGCTGAAGGGTAGTGCAGGATGGTGTAAACCAAAACTGAAAGCAGACCTGAGCATGAGAAACTGAAGTGTTTGGCTGAAGGTACTTCCAGCGAGCCCTTCTGAAACCAAAATGTCCTTTGTGGCAGTGGTTGTTCACGGGCTAGAGGAGACAGCGGTGAATTGCAACGTAGCCAGGGAAGTTATCCAGTGTTCAGCAAATGCAGTCAAAGAGATAATTGAAAACTGTTTAGATGTAAAATCCACACATATTTAAGTGTTTGTTAAAGAGGGAGGTCTGAAGTTGATACAAATACAAGACAATGGCACCAGAATCAGAAAGGAAGATCTGGATATTGTGTGTGAAAGGTTCACTACAAGTAAACTTCAGGCCTGTGAAGACTTATCCAATATTTCTACTATGGTTTTCTGAGTGAGGCTTTGGCCAGCATTAGCCACGTGGCTCATGTTACTCAGATAGAAAGCTGTAAGCCCCTCCTAAACCACGTGGAGAAAACCCAGGGATCTGGATCATGGTGGAGAATCTTTTTTTTTTTTTTATAATATAACCACAAGGAGAAAAGCTTTAAAAAGTCCAAGTGAAGAATATGGGAAAATATTGGAAGTTGTTGGTGGGTATTCAATACACAATTCAGGCATTAGTTTCTCAGTTAAAAAACGAGGCAAGAGAGGAGCTGACTTCCGAACAGTACCAAGTACCACAATCGTGGACTACATTCGCTCCATCTTTAAATTGCTGTTAGTCCAGAATGGACAGAAATTGCATGTGAGGATAAAACCCTAGCTCTCATAATGAATGGCTACATGTCCAATGAAGACTACCCAGTGAAGAAGTGTGTTTTCTCACCCTTCTACAACCACCGCCTGGTAGAGACAATTTCCTTGAGAAAAGCCATAGAAATAGTGTATGCAGCATATTTGACCAAAAACACACCCATTTCTCAGTTTTGAAATCAGCCTCCAGAATGTGGATGTCAATGTGCACCCTACCAAGCAGGAAGTCCACTTCCTGAATGAAGAGAACATCCTGGAGTGGGTGTAGCAGCACATTGAGGGCAAGGACCTGGGCTCCAACTCCTCCAGGATGTATTTTACCCAGAATTTTGCTACCAGGACTTGCGGGTCCCTCTGGGGAGGTGATTAAATCTACAACAAGTGTGACCTCCTCATCCACTTCTCAAAGTGGTGATAAGGTCTATGCTTACCAGATGATACATACAGATTCCTGGCAATAGCAACTTGGTGCCTTTCTGCAGCCCATGAGCAAGGCCCTATCCACTCAGCCTCAGGCCATTTTCCCATGAGATAGGACTGATGCTTCTAGTGGTGAGGCCAGGCAGCAAGATGAGTAAATGCTTATACTCCCAGCTTCTGCTGAAGTGACTGCCAAGAATCAGAAGTTTGAGGGGATGCAACAAAGGAGGGTTCAGAAATAGCAGAGGAAAGAGCTCCCAGTCCCAGCCCAAGCCACCCCAGAAAAAGACATCAGGAAAACTTGGATGTGGAAATAATGGAACGTGATTCCTGGAAGGAAATGACAGCAGTCAGTACCCCTGAGAGAAGGATTATTAACTTCACCAGTATTTTTTTATTAAGAAATTTATTTGTTGAACTAACATGCCTCTATAAAAAAAATATATATATATATATATGTTTTGATATTAGATTTACTCCCCAAGACCCCTTCCCCAATCATTCACCCTTATCCCTCCCCCTCTCTCCATCCCAAAGCATCTCTAAACGTGCCTTAGGTTGTATGTCTTGTCTTGACACTCCAGTAAGAAATTAATGAGCAAGGACATGAGACTCTCCAGGAGATGCTGCATAACCATTCTTCTGTGGACTGTGTAAATCCTCAGTGGTCCTTGGCACAGTATCAGACTAAGTTATACCTTTGCAATACCACCAAACTTAGTGAAGAACTGTTCAACCAGATATACATATAAGATTTTGCCTGTTTTGGTGTTCCTAGGTTATCGGAGCCAGCACTACTCTTTGACCTCACCAAGCTTGCCTTAGACAGTTCTGAAAGCCACTGGACAGAGGAAGATGGCCTCAAAGAGGGGCTTGTTGAGTACATTGTTGAGTTTCTGAAGAAGAAGGCTGGGATGCTTACAGACTATTTTTCTCTGGAAATCAATGGAGAAGAGAACTTGATTGAATTTCCCCTTCCGATCGACAGCTATGCGCCCCCCTTGGAGTGATTGCCTATCTTTATCCTTCTACTAGCCACAGAAGTGAATGGGATGAAGAAAAGGAATGTTTTGAAAGACTCAATAAAGAGTGTG
Organism: Aplodontia rufa; assembly: GCA_004027875.1. Lineage (NCBI taxonomy): Eukaryota > Metazoa > Chordata > Mammalia > Rodentia > Aplodontiidae > Aplodontia > Aplodontia rufa. The sequence continues at coordinate 53,443 of PVKS010009103.1, read as the reverse complement.
CTATGTTTTGTTCCATCCAGAAGCAGTACATATCAGAGTAGTCAACCCTCTCAGGCTGGCAGGCCTGTGGGATCCAGGAGAGAGTGGCCTGCGGAGGCTATTTCACAAGCTTTAGACAACAGTACATTGCAAGCCACCAGGACACTCCAGACCCAGTGCCCATCCCACCAGCCGGAAAGCCAGTATGTACAGGGAGGCATATGACATCTATTATATTTCCAGAGTGAGGTGCAAATCCCTGGAAGTAGACTGTGAAATACGTTTTCTATAAATTCTTCCACTCACATGCACTGTCTCATATTTCAAGAAGATGGAAATATCCTTCAACCTGGTGTCCTACCTGATCTGTATAGTTTTTAAAAGATGTTAAATATGATCATTTATGAACTCTGGGGGTTTTTGTTCTTTTTCATTTCCCAATGTTGGTAAGACATAGGATTAAAAATTTTCATTTGCCTTTCAGCTAATGGCACTCTTTCTTGAATGGTGGATTGACTAAATAAATTGTCAGAAGTATCCTAAAAAAATTAAAGAGTGGGGTAGCATTAAATTAAAAAGCTTTTTCTCAGCCAAGCAATTGGTCAAAACTGTCAAGTGAAAACCTACAGAATGGGAGATTATAGCCTTTGATTCTTGTGACAGGGGACTAATATCTACAATTTATAAAGAACTAAAATAACTTAATATCAAAATCACAAACAATCCAATCAATAAATGGGCCAGAGAGCTAAACAGAAACTTCTCAACAGAGGAAATCAAGTGAGCCAATGAAAACATGAGAAAGTGTTCTAAATCATTAATAATCAGAGAAATGCAAATCAAAACTACATTAAGATTTCACCTCACTCCAGTTAGACTGGTAAAGATGAAGAATACAAGCAGCAACACATACTGGAGGGATTTTGCATCATAGGAATACTAGCGCACTGTTGGTGGAACTGTGAACTGAATCAGCTTCTCTGGAAAGCCGTGTGGGAACTCCTCAAAAATTAGGGTTAGTTTCACTGTATGAACCAGCTATTCCTCTTCTGGGTATTTTCCCAGAGGAGTTAGAATCAGCACATTAGAACAACACATAAAAATCTATGTTCATAGCAGCTTAATTTATAATAGCTAAATTATGGAATCAGCCCAGATCACCTTACTGGATGAATGGATTTAAAACCTCTGGTAAATATATGTCGCACCTCAGGCGTCCTCAAGGGCGGGCGGCATGCCTTGGACCTGCCAAACTGTCCCCCGGAGCTGAGCAGGAGGGTGAGTGCTGCGACTGGGCTCTCCCTGGACTCTCTTCGGTGGGAGCCCCCTCCTCGGCCAGGGAAATGAGTCAACAACACGGAGTTGGTGGCAGCTCAAAATCCACTCATATTACCAAGGCACATGGGTTTTTATAGGGTGGGGAGACAGCCAAGGAACCAATAGTAGAATGGCAGGTTGTCCTGTCCTGTCCAATGAGGAACGGCCACGTCAACTTCGTCAACTATCGCTATCAGGAAAGGCAGTTTTGAGGGTTAGAGAAGAGGAAGAGGAAGCAGGCATCGTTCGCGCCCTTTGCGCTAGGCGCGGGAAATTGATCATAGCGCATGAAGGGAACCTTGAGAGCGGAGAAGTGTCATGGCGTCCAGCGCAGCGTGCGGCTTCAGTACAGTGCCCCGCAAATATATACAGTGGAGTTCTACTCAGCTATTAGAAGCAATGAAATTGCAGCCTTTGAAGGTAAATGGATGACAATGGAAGAATACATACTGAGCAAAGTTAGCCAAACCCAGAGACTCAAGGATCAAATGTTTCCCATCATTTGTAGAGGCTAGAACAAAACCCAGGGTTGGGTAAAAAATAGTCAGATTCATGTATTAGATTCATCAAACGTGTAGCAACATATAATCAAGGGGAACCATAGATGTAAGGGGGAAGGGGAGAGGAGAGGAGGGAGGGAGGAAGGATAGGGAAGGATGTAGGGAGACAATAAACAATGTAGCCTACTCTTTACCCCTCCAAGAAGTCAAATATTATTTATACAATCATTTATTTATGGAAAATTCATTATATATATATACATAATATATATATATATTTATATCTGTCATAGGGGAAATATAGAAGAATAGAGTGTGGGTATGGGTGATGTGGAGGGTGATACTGGATGTTGATCAAATGCATATCATATTGTTACTTTACATACATTTAAGATTAGACTATTATTCAATAAAAATATAAAAAAAGATAAAATATGGGTAATGACAGGATTTACCTATTTCTGTGAGAATTATATAGAAACCCTGAAGGGATGGGTTTCAGCTCCCTGGAAAGCAGCCCTGAGGAGCTGGAGAAGGACCCTCACAGGTCTCACTCAGCAAATTCCAGTAGGATAGTATCATAGAGGGGTGATATGAGGTGGGTTGTGTGAGACCAGTTCTGTGAAAAATGGTTAACTATATTCAACCGGTGCTACCGCAACTAAATGGAAGCTAGCGGGATTATTCTTAGAGTGACATACGTAGAATCAGAAAGCTAAAAGAGGTGTCCATTTATTTCTTTGAGCCTTGCCTTGTTCTCACAACAATAGATTTAGCCTCCTAGCAAAATAAAATGTGGTTTGTGGTGTTCTAGCACTAACATGACAAAGTAAATGGTGGGTTTGAGGCGAAAAAGGTAATGGCTTTATAACTGGCCCAATCTATATTAACCTTGGGGCTATAATAAGAAACAGTGTTCATGTTTGGTAAAATTCCTAAATAATTTTCAGTGACTTTCTTTGAAATAAATTTTGTAAATTATCTATATGCCATTGGGAAAAAAATGTGTTTTAAAAATTAGCAATGTCTCCCATGGGTGGTGGAAGGGAGAAGACAGGGTTATCATTTGCTGTCTCTGCTCCAGCAGCTACAAACCCTGGCAAAGCAGCCCTGTGTCCTGGAGGTAGTTTTTACCAACTCTGAGCTGATCTAGGTATCAGTAGATTCAACAGCTATTTAAATAGCGGTGGTAGCCCCTGGTAGTAGTGACAAGAAAATGCATGCATTACTATCTTTCATCTCATCACAATTTTAATATATTCAAGTATGCAAATGGCTCAGTCCTAGTCTCAGCATTATCTTTAGAGAGGAATTCACTTTGAATGATTGGTTGAACTCTTTTGTGACAGTTGTGACATAACAAACCTCTCAAGGAAATGGTTACAAGCAGTATACTATAGAATTTTCTATGTGAAAAACAACAACAGCAAAAATATAAATAAATAAAAATAGACAAACCAAAAAACCTTAATGCACTGAAGAAGCAACACAGAAAATCTGACTTTTTAATTATGCCAGGTTAGAACATTGAAAAACAAACAGATAAACCTATCTATTGAAAGTGTCTTCTATTAACAAAATAAAAAGCATTATTCCACCAAAAAAAAAGCTGAAAAGTCATAATATGTAGAAAGAAAAGCAGTTTTCAAGTGAATACATTTTATTCTGTGAGAGAATCATTTGATAATTTTTCCCCCACAAATTGTTGGGATATCATCAGTGAATACCAATAGCATGTGGACCAGCATTAGACAACCAGTAACTCAGAGCAAAACTCTTTGATATTTTTTCTGCCAAAGTGAGACAGAAAAAGAGACCATTGATAGGCAGGCAGGAAAGGAGTCTTGGAGAAGATGAACAGGAAGAGAGGTTTGGGATTTCAAATTTCTGAGCCCAACTATTCCCAGCCACAAAGACAGTTCCTTAATAGCCCCTGGTAATAACCAACTCTAAATACTTTCTAGAGCATTCACTCTTGTAACAATGAATCCTATACTCCACTCTTTTGTTAATAAAGGCTTAAAAATCAAATCACTTTTCTCCATATTTGCTGAAGAAGACTATGTAGAATTGCTTGGCCCATTTCTAAATCTATGTTCACTTGTCATCCCACCAATCTATCACCTACAGGGAAAGGTCAAGTTCATAAAAACCCTTAGACAATAGACACACATTGGCAACCCTCTCTTAGGTCCCTCCCTCTTTGGGAGCTCTGCTTTATTTCTGTTACTCTAATAAATCCTATTACCTTGTCCTCACCCTTGTGTCCATGGATTTCCTTCCTTGATTTTGCTAGACAAAGAACCCACCCATCTATACTCCATGTTACAAAAGCACACCTAACAGAATCTTCCATAGGTACTCACAGAACACCTTGAGTGCCACTTGCTTATATTCTCCAAGAAAGTCTTTGGGGGGAAAAATAAAAGATTCTTTTTTATTTTTAGTGCAAATCAGTAGCAATATTTTCTGCTACATTTGAGGGTTTTTGCTGTTTTGTTTTTGTACTTGTTTTAACAATTGTAAATAAAAACAATGACAAAAAAAAACTCAAGCTGGTTTACATGATTCAATCAGGATGTAAGGAAGTTCTTTTCATGTTCTATGCAAAAGTAGCTTCTGATCATTCCAAGTTTACATTCTACCAATGTAGCAAGTTAACAGAAAGAGTAAAACTTTCTTTATACCTTATCTTCATAAGATACCCTTGGGGTTTCATTATGTATATATTGCTCAGCCAGTTAGTATAACTGAGGATATGAAATAATTCATGCTAGACTAGGTCATTTGTCAACCACTGCACCCAAGAGGACAGATTCTACTCACCAGAAACACTGGAAGTGGGGATACATGAACAGCAGTTTTTTGAAGGATAAGTGTGATGAGTTTTGTCATCAGTTTCTTTGATGGTGGCAGAGAATACATTACTCATAAGACATGTCACAAGTAACCATGATCAGTTGATTGTTCTATTAATGCCATTCACCCAAGTCATAGCTCACCACTTTCTACGATAAATATCTATACATCTGTCAGTTATTCTTATTTTTAAACTCCTAAACCAGAGCACATCACCATTGCTTTTTCCTCTTTTGAGGTGGGTTTGTTACTTATAGACTTACTTAAGGCATTGAAATAAACAACCTGACATCTTTTGCTTAGTTACAGAGAGTGAGATAGCTAGGAGAGCCAGAAAAATTTCATAGATCCCACATGTGTGTACTTTTTTATTTTTTGTATAACTATGTTCACCCACATGGCAGTATTTAAGATATAGTGTCACCTGCTAAATAAAGGTATTAGTGGACATAAGTTGAACTTTGAGATCAAGATTTCCATGAAAACCTAAACTGAATAATTAGGTGACCAAAGAGAAATTAGAGTGGCTTACATAAACCAAACCAAGTTCAAGTAATAACTTCATCCATCTGGTTGTTCTCTTAGCAGTCATGCAGACAGAACTGCAGAATTGGCAACGGTCAAGGCAGTGTTCCTGAAAAAGTTACATGTAATACAAATATGGGGAATTAACAGCCAGTTCCTTAGCAAATGAGGCCATTCTACTTTATACTTGCCTGAATAATTTCAGTATGAGAATTGTGATAATTCATAGAAGGTACTATATAGTAAGTTACCTAGAAAGATTATGTTTTAAAATTAATTCAAGGTGATGCACGAAATACAGTACCTATATTTCCAGAGTGGCAAATAACACAAAAATTAAAATTATCTGAAAATAAGATATCCTCAATATAATTTTATGTGTCAGAACCTAGTGTCTATCATAGTCAGCCCTCAAAAAAAAAACTGCAACAAAATCAACCTGTTATGTACTAAAACACAGCAAATTTGTGTATCCATTGATATTAGAAAATTGAGCAGTGTTTGATATAGAAATATTTTATCTTTTTAAATTAACACACATTCAAATAAATGTTAAAGGCTTAACAGGTATACTTATAGTTGTAACTAACTGGCATGACAATTACGAAGTACAACATTTCTAGAACATAATGTAGTTACTGGGAATAAGCACTAGATAATTAGGGCCTTTAATATAATAGTGGATAGTGGAAATTATCAGCTCTTTCTATCTCCTATTATATAGCCACAACGATGGCTACCATTGTGAAAATCCTATTCAGGGACTCAACATCAAAATTTAATGTATTATACTGACATTATGATACTTTTAATATTCAAAGATTGAAAGAAAATTATGCAAACAACTGTGTAGAACTACAAGACCATTTGTAAGTTTATTTAATCTGAAATTTAAAGTGTAATTCTTAACAAACCATGCTTTACACAGACTTGTGCAACAACAAATAGAAAAATTAATCAGACTCTATATTTCCAAACTTCAATTTCTTCCTTCTGCAAGTATTTGAAAATGTGATGCAGAGGGAGAAAAGGTGTTGTTAGAAAAGAAACAGAGGTACAATTTTTGTAGTTATTGCACGTTGACTTATAGTTGGAATTTTTTTCTTTAAATTTATAAGAAAAAATTCTCAATGTACTTTCTTAATCAGATATGGTAAAAAATTGGTAATACTCACATCTTACTATCTTTATAAAAAGTTTTGAAAAGGAGGGTGCTGTGAAGAATTTAAACCACATAACTATTTTTTTTCTATTCTGGCCTATAAGAAGGAATATTAGGGACTGGAGCAGTGGCTCAGAGGTTGGAGTACTTGACTGGCATGTGCGAAGACCCAGGTTCAAACCCTAGCACTACATACACAACCAAGGATCAGAGAAACAAGGCTAGATAGAAAAATAAATAACTTTGATTCTCTTTCTTCCTGTTTCCCTCATTCAAAAGAGAGAGAGAGAGAGAGAGAGAAGTGTTAGACACTGCTTTTACTTAGTTGACTCACCTGGTAAAAGAAGGGATGATCATTTTATAGTAAATATTAGAAAAATATCTGGCAACTGTAGGATTTCAGTTTCAATAGAAAGATAGACAATTGCTAGAGAGGTGAGCCAGCAGTAGAGTGCTTGCCTGTCATGCACGAGGACCATGGTTCAAACCCCAGCACCACGTACACAAGTAAGTTTTGGAAGAACAAAAACCATATGAAAAAACAATAATATTAACTCTTTCTCTCTCTCTGAAAGAAAAGCTTTTAAAAAAAGAAATATACACAATTGCATTATGGAGTTATTTGGGTAGAGGAGATAAAATTCTTATTTCTTCCTCAAAACTAATTGCAAACACTGTTTTTATAAATATTCCTTAAAAAGTTAGGGTAACTATTTCTGCCACTTTCTCACTATTATCTCTGCAAAACCATTTCCATAATTTAAATTCATGGCCAGTATGACTGAAAACAGTATGTGTGGATAAGACTTATCTAATTCAAATCAAAAGACTATTGATTGTCCATACTTTTTTGGGGTTGGGGGGCACAAGTGGTTGAACCCAGGAGTGCTTAACCATTTAGGCACATCCCCAACCCTTTTCTTTTTTATATTTCTATTTTGAGACAGTCTCATTATGTTGCTTATCGCTTTGCTAATTTGCTGATGTTGGCTTTGAACTTGTGATCCTCCTGCCTCAGCCTCCCAAGCCACTGAGATTACAGCTGTGTACTACCACACTCAGCTAAACACATTGCTCTTAATGATTAAATGTACAAGGCTTGTGGAAGCACCAAGTGATTACCTTTAGTGGAACATTTTAATTTCAGTACTTTTAGTAGTATGTGATCTAATTGCATTTAACCTTAACATTTATAATTAGAAATTGACTATGCATTAGCTTTGTGTCCTTACCAAGGTTACTTCTTCTGCCTGTGGTTATATCCAGGAAGCCACTATGTTAATTCAGGAAGAATTTATGAGTCTATGAACTAACTTGAAGGCATAGGCTTATGGCTATTTTGAAAGATAAAATTCACTGATATTTAAGACAACACGCAGCTAGATAAGTTTAGGTTACAGAGCCATTGAAAGAGAACTGGATAGTATTAACACATGGATAAGCAGTTTTGAGACACAGATTAATTACATCTTATGTTGATTTTGAGGTAGCAATATGTCTACTCAGATAACAAGAGTATCTTGGGATGAAGAAAGCATTGGATAAACCTGCACAGGATATCATGAAAAAATTGAATATTAAAATGGAATAGTACACAAAGTATAGGTGAGAGAAATTAAGAGAGTAAGAAAAGAAATTATCAGACTTCAAAATGAGATATGAAATGTACAGTCATCAGAAACATGAAAAAAGCAGATTCACTCTTGATTGATCATTTGTGTCTAAAGCTAGAGATAATTGAAGGACCTAAATAAATAATATTCTTCTTCTGGTTTTAATGATATGCTGTCATTCTCAATTAAAGAAGTATTACTGTCTATCCAATTCAGCCAGACTATGCATTACATATTTTCCAAGATTATGACTGATAAAAACGAAATTGACAATGTAATTTCAAGTATTATTTTAAAATGGAGTTGCAACTTATTATCCCACAATAAAATAACAAGAAAGCAAATATTTTATGACATTTTATAAATATCTCTAAATATCTTATTTGATAATTTTTTACAGTAGTGATGGTGTAAGTTTTGCTTAACTCCTTCATGCATGTTTGTTTTTTTTTTATAACAAGCTAAAAGAAATTCTAGTTCTTCCATGTCTTATACATGTGATTTAGCTACTGTTAGACAGAGAAGTTTGAATGAATGGGACACGGTTCAGAAGTAACATAGTTGCTACGCATTTTTAACATCTGTTCAATTAGTTGAAGATGTGTAAAGAATGTGAAGCAAGACAGGTATGGTGACATATTCCTACCGTCCCAGTAGGAGGAGGCTGATGCCAGAGGATTGCAAGTTTGAGGCCAACCTCAGCAAATAATGAAGGCCCTAAGCAATTTAGCGATATCCTGTTTCAACATAAAAAATAAAAAAGGCTGGGGAATGTGGCTCAGTGATAAATACCTCTGGGAGACAAAAATTCCAAGGACACAAAAATGAAGAAAGAGATGATTTCCCCCACCAAGTGACTAGATTCCAATAGCACTTTTCATCTATACTATGTTTTTTCAGCACTCCTTATGTTTGTCTTATCTTGATAGATATTTTTCATACATGTGTGCCTTATTTATCCATCACAATAATAATGTTACTGAGAACAAATATTGTCACAGATCTCTTCACTTTGAGAAGAAGTGTAGCAATGACTGAGAACATGGATCAAAGAAAGACCGCTGCATTCATATATTGTCATATATTGTCATTTTATCACCTGGTGGCTTTGTAATGTAGGAGAAGTTTTGTTTTACAGGTTAATAATAGTTCACCCAACAACGTTATTAGAATTACAAGAATTTAATATATATGTAACATTTAATAGTTTGGTATATGGTAAGAATCACATAAACATGATTATTAAAATTGTTACTGTATTCTTGGTTTGAGAGAAAATAAGCTGAAGACAGGGCTAATTTTTAAACTAATGGGAAAATGTAATGTAAAGATTTATTAAAAAAAAACAATGAATCATTATAACATCAATTAAGATTACTGCACTACAAGTTAAGGCCTTGCCCAAGATATAAGATTCTTAACTCTTCTAAACTTCATTTTCTTTTTTTTTCTTTTTTTTTTGTATATATATATTTTTTAAATTTTTTATTTTGAGCAACCTTACAAGATTTTAACAAAATAATATAAAATGTGTATATATTCTGGATATTGCAATTTTCCCCAGGAGTGCCCCCCCATTACCCTCCCTTATCCCTCCCTTCTCCTTCCCATTATAACTCTAAAAAAGTATTAGTTTGTAAAGCATTACATCTTATCTGGATTTAACTCATGCTAATAGACCAACTTTCTCATTGTCCAGGGTCTAGTCCCCACCTCCACAGATGAGTGGAGACAATCGACCCTTAGAAACTTCATTTTCTTAACTAGTAAAAATTGTGAGAATGATCACTCAAAACTTATAAATTTATTATAATGTGTAGAAGGAGTATATGATTTTGAGTGTATAGTTTAGCGCTGTCCCTGGCGTTTGGTAAGCAAGTGGGTGTGACATTGTAGCTAATATTAAAATTATTTAGTAATACATTTTTGAACATCACAATTATTGGATTATGATTCCATCATTATCCAGAGGACTCAGTAGTTTACCTAGTTATGTGATAAACTGCAACACTATACCTAAATTTTCCATATTTGCCTCAAAGACACACATGATAGATTGGAAGGTAAAGCTATGAATGTTGGCTCTTTGAATTTCCACAAACGTAAGCAGGCATTTGATACTTAAATCATAAACATGGAAAACAGGGATTTCAACTACTGAATGCATGAGAAAGTTATCAAATACATACACTAGAAAAAATATCCTTATAGACAAAACACTTGACTCATGGGAATTTAATATATTAAATTGTTCATTTGAATTTAAATTAAACCATTAAACTTTATTTGATCACTCATGTAAAAAATAAATGATGAAGAATTCTGAAATCATTAACCTGAAAAAAGAATTCAGCAGACCCCATTATATATACATTATGCAAGTCTTATTTCAAATCAATGTAAAATTACTTTAATTAATGAGAACCACATGTCATAATATTCTCCTTTATAACAATTATATTTATATACAAACACACACACACACACACACACACATACACACACACACACACACACACACATATATATATATATATATATATATATTTAAATACATATGACTAGATATGTGAATTTTGGTAGGGACTCCGAAAAGACTTAATGACACAGAAGTTGGCTTGAAATCTAAGTACAATAAAATTAAAAGAAACTATTATGTATAGTTTCCTATAAAATTGGTTTTCTTATTCTGCTTTTATACCTTTGTTATTACATACTAAAATGAATACTGATTATCTTTGACATTAATAAAAGTTGCCCTAGAATTTGTGAAATAATTGTAAGGAAGGATAGTCCCTGAGAACCCTCATATTCCAGGCAATTTCTTTCATACAAAGTAGTAAATAAATAAAAATTACTTATCTTGCCCAGCAAAATTTACTCTTCTTATTGGGTTTTGCATCTATCCCAAACATGTAGGTATTTTGAGAAGATAGAAAATGAAATTGATTAATGAAACATACTTTGTATCTAATTTCTTATCTTTATTTGGATTCACATTACAGACAGTAAAGAGTTTAAATGTGTTTACTTACATGTGGTGTAAATAAATATATATTTATATATATATGTATGTGTATGTACATACATATATATGTGTATATATGTGTGTGTATACACATACATGTATATATGTATGGACAGAGAAAAATATTTTCTTTTATCTTTGAAATGGTAAATTGACTCTCTTTGCTTTTCTTTCTTTTTTTAAGAGAGGGACAGTGAGAGAAAGACAGAATCAATAATCAATTTTTATTTAGTTTTTCATGTGGCTTTTGTTTCTCGGAAACTTCGTTGTGTATGCGGTGCTGAGGTTTGAACCTGCACACTTGGGCAAGCCAGGCAAGCACTGTAATCACTGAGCCACTGCTCCACAGCCCTGACTCCCTTCGCTTTTAACTTAGAAAAATATGAGTAAAATAAATCAACCAGTATGTTAACATGAAACTCAGGAAAGCCCCAATATCAAGATTAACTATCTTCTGGAATATAATTCCTTCAGGTTCCTCTTTGAAACTTCCACATTGCCATTTTAGAAACATTGGAAAGAAAAAATTTTTTAGAGTTGGGAAGAGTATTAAAGAAAGAAATGACCCAGAAAATAACATGGCACTGTGAAACATTCTTAGTTTCCAAGGCATTTACTGACTATTCACCAAGAGGAGTCACTCCTCAGCATCCAAGTGAGTGCAGGATGTATTTTATTTTAAAGGCTTCCGTAAAATAATTTTATTTTCTTTTTTCTTGGTAAATATCAATCTCCTTCTCTTGTAAGTAGGAGCATAACATAAGTCAGTTGGTGAATGAGACTGTATACAACTCCCAGTGGTTTTGTATATGGAGGAGACAAAGGATAAGATGATTCACAAGCCTAGACCTACCTTGGGAGGAACTGGTGTTTAAACTCAAGTGTTCCGATTAGGAATGAGCTAGATAAGGAATTGAAGTGTGTCTCCTCAATGCCTTTTCCTCTCTTTCTCAGATACTTAAATGAAGATCCACATAGGCCATGACAATTAAAGGCGGAAAAAGAACAGTAACTTTATCTTATTAAAATATCATTCCCTCACACATGAGAGTTGGTCAGCAAAACGTTTCTTTGTAGGAAGAATATAATTTGAAATGAAGTCTGTTTTTTAAATTCTATTCTTCTTTATTTAAACTATTTTTTCTCGGTAGCCCAAACATGGGGTTTGTAGTGGCTTGCTGTCTTGTTCAAACACAGCATCATGCTGGTTCTGTGAGAGGCTGAAAACAAAAAAGAAAATATAAGTACAGTGTGTATCCTAGGAAAAAAATTCCTCTAAAGTTTTGGAGACAAGTGCAAATGGTGGCCTTCAGCTATAGAACACTTAGATTTCCTGGGGTTTCAAGGCTGTATAGAAAACGAAGCCGTGTTAAAACAGGTGCCACTGCTCAAGTAATTCTATAACAAAAATGGACCATTTGATTTTTATCTTTACTGTCATGAACGTTCTATAATTGTTTTGTCATTTCCAGTTTAAAAGAGATTAGGCCTAAAAGAGATGGAAGAACACTGGTAAGCCATAATTCTAGTAAACAGGAAAACTGGGATCTGGATCTAGCTCTGACATCACACTCTGTGCTTCCGTAGTTATATCATTTAGTTTGCTAATCCTATATTCCTGAGGCAAGCATAAATGTCACCCAGAAAGACAAGAAAATGCTAAAAAAAAGTAAAAATAAAAATAGGTGCTCAGACCCTGGGGATCTCACATTCCTAAGAAATTCAAAAGTAGGCAATTAACTCAGATAGGAAAAGCCCAAAAAACCAATATACACACCTGTATCGGTACCTGGAAAGTGCTGATAAAAAGGTGGGCAAGATAAGAGTGAGCATGTGGAAAACTTTTGCATACAACTAACAGATGTCACAAAGACATAAATAAATCATAAGCTATAGTAAAATCATAATTTTCATTGTTGACTTAAACAATATACTTTCTATTCTGAGAAGATCAGTGTAAGACTAGACCTAAAAGAAAGCATATCAAAATCTCTATTATAAAAAATGATATCTTTTCAAATAATAATAAATGTGTTTGTTTTTGTTAGAGGAGGAATATTGTCCATGACATTTGTCCAAACAGGTTTATCAAATGACATATTAAATAAACAGATTGCATCTTAACTTCCTTTTTAATTAATGTCAAAAATAATGAGAATTTATTTTGATTTTATAAGTAGGTCAAATGCTTTATAAAGAATAATGCCTATTATGGGTACCATATCAAACTTATACTTAAAACTTAACATACTGTTCCATCAAGAATCTAGTCCATTGAATTGACAGATGATAAATTATCTTTCTCTAAATTGTCTTGTTTATCTCAATTGCAAGGTGTTCTTTATCATTAAAAGTGAATTGTCTAATATTTTATTAGTGAGCAATTGATGTCCTAAACATCTGTTTATGATGCATAGAATACAGAACACTTTGCCAATTATCAAATTATTAAAATTAATCCTTCTATAACTAGTCCATGTTCACGTTTTTCTAAACATAATTGGAAACTGGTATCTAAAGTTTTTAGATAATACTTATTGTATCTACAGCTATGTTTTCCTGAACATTCATTATATTGCCAGATACTATGTGATAAGTTCACACAATTTCTTTTCTTTTTTCCTTTGTCCTACTTTGTGATGCTGAAGATTCAACCCAGAGACCTGCACATGCTAGGCAAAGTGCTTTAACACTTTTCTACAGCCCCAGCTCTACATTATTTTTTAAATCATAACTTATGTAAATTGTTTATTTTTCTTTGATAAATTATTGAATTTCCATATATGTTCCCTGAATAAATTATTTATGATGGTATAGTATTATTAATATCAAAATATTGAATCAATATATTAATGTTTTTATGATCACAGAAATTATTTTCATGACTTCAGAGTCAATATCCCACATGCATGCATAACATTATTCTAAGTACCATTCTTCTTGATTCGTTTTGTCTGTTCTTGAATTTTGTAGCGTTTCAATCATCCTGTATATGGATTATTTTACTTGACATAAAGAAAATAACATTCATTAATATTTTGTGGATCAGTTGTTCCTTCATTTTATAAATGTTTAGTCATACTAAAATTCATTCCACGGGTTCATAGTAAAGAATATTTGGATAGTTTCCAATTTTGTGTATTATATATAAAGCTGTTATGAATATTATTTTGACAGATGCACTCTCTTTCCTTTTACTTCAAAAATGCTTGTTCCCAGGGCAGATATCTATTTAGCTTTAGCAGATACTATCTCAGAATTTTTGACTCAAAGAACAATTCCAGTCCACTTGTAAAGGATTTAAGTTGACCGATGTGCTTGGCAAGACTTATTGTCTATCTACAAATGTTATTTTAAATTATTTCAGTATATGTGTCTAAGAATTAATAAAATCCTTATTTTGAAGATAAACTGACCTTCGGAGAAATGATGAGAGCTAATGTGTTCTGTATCTGAGATTTGAGTAAAAGCTTATATGAAGCAAAGCATTTACACATTGAGCCCCAGAGCTTTTGCTAAATACATCCCTACCCAAGGAGGGATTATTTCCAAGCCAAAATGCATAGTGCTCAACTCAAAGCAAAATCAAGTTCTGTAGAGATATAATCACTAAAGTCTAAAAAAACACCACAAAATACTTTTATTAATTAATTTCTCCTTAGTTACAAACGCAAAAATATTTCATTATCTCTTGATAGCAGAATACGGTTATCATTTGTGATATTTTATTTTTTTATTTATTAAAGAGAGAGGGGCAGAGAGAGAGAATCAATTTTATTTAGTTTTCTTATTTTTTAATTTTTTTAGTTTTTTCACATGACTTTTTGTTGCTCTGAGACTTCATTTTGTGGGTGGTGCTGGGGTTTGAACTCATGTACTCGCACAGGCTGGACAAGTGCCATAACCGCTGAGCCACTGCCATTTGTGATATTTTAATAGCAAATAATGGAGAAAGAAAAGGAGGTGATTTTCCAATTGCATGGATTTTATTTTGTTTGTGTTGCTGAGGATTGAATATGTACTTCTGTGGCAATGCTAGACAAGCACTTTTCCACTGAGCAGCACCTCCAGACCCTTGGATAGATTATTGAGCAATATATTTTAAATAATTTGTGTATTTGAGCTAAAATAATGCAATTTTCAATCTTAAATTGCAAGAGGCAAAAAGTAGAAAGAAATCAAGTTTTATGTTTTAAGATGACAATTCACTTGCACAATGTAGGCAAATAACTAGTAAATTTGGAATGCAATGGTATAATGATTTCTTTCACAACTAACTAGATAATGAAGTTAAAATATATAATCTTGGGGCTAGAGTTGTGGCTCGGCAGTTACAGGGCACTTGGCTGGCAAGCACAAGTACATGGGTTCAAACCCCAGCACTCACGTACACAACCAAGTGTCAGAGCAATGAAAGCCATGTGAAAAAACTCAATAAAAATTGACTCTCTCTCTCTTTCTTTCTCTCTCTCTCTCACTGTCCCTCTCTCTTAAAAAAACTATCTGTGTATCTATCTATCTATGTATGTATCTATCTATCTATAATCTTCCCTGAGGTGGAGAGAATTGATGAGCTTTTGGCCTTTTCTGGTAATTATCTGCCATCCACATCCAGCAGGAGAGATGGTTCAGAAACATAAAATTTGTTTTATAGATAATTATTTGATAAGTAATTTACTATTGGTAAACAATAAAGTGTTCTGAATCACAGAAGGCTTGTGTGAACTTACCTTCTGCACAAGAGAAGCTCTTGGATGAATAGTGGGATTATGGCTATACTAATAAAGCTGCCCATCATAATGGGAGAGAGATGAATCTTGGGAGGAACATCTCTCCAGTGGTTCATTCTCTTTATGGTTTCGAATCAACTTTCACATGACAAGAACCTATTGAAGGAGAAAGATAGCCTATACTCAATAATAATTTGCATGGCTTATTTTATGAGAATGTTTATCCTCTTTATGATCGTAAGATTATTGATTATAATGAAATGCCCATCATATATCTCTCATAACTCTAAGATATTGGGAATCTGAGCAAACCAAAGGTCCTTCAGGACATAAATGATTGAAGATACTGTGCTGAAAGAATTCAGGGGAGATGGAAATATTGAGGTATTGAGAAATTAAGTGGGTTTTTATATAAGAAAACAAAGAAATAGCAAAGCCTATTGAATATCTAAGGGAGTAAAACTATATGTACTGAAGGATCCTAACTTCATTAAAAACAGATCCAACAAAGCTTTGAAAATGGATTTGTGGTAACTAATATATCTGGGACGAGCTTATGTCAGATTAGCTATGCCAAATGGGCAAGTGTTTATAGGCTACTTAAACCCACTAACACAAATAGTTTCTATAACTGCAGTAGAGATGCAGTAAGAGACTGTTAAATGAATAAAATGCATATATTTATCTAACAGAGATCTGATGTTGTCATTTTGTGTGTCTTTCCTTAACTTTTATTCTTTCCTGCATTGATTTGCTGTTGCAGATTTCATTCTCTTTTGATTTTAATCAGAAAGTATAAAGAATCTATGAAAGGAGGTTAATTTTGGAGAAATAAATTATCTTCAACCTGGACATTATCAATAAGTGTACAGGATGGGTTTTCCTTCCTCAGAAGGAGCATCACGCAGCACTTCAGGCTATTATTGTAGGATTTTTTCTTCATTGTTCTGTTGTTTTCATACACCAAACCAGGAAATTCTGTGGTTTTTACCTTCAATATAACTTCCAAATTCAGTCAATTTTCTGGATCCTCCAGAATTACCCTCCAGGCCTATCCATCAGCATCTATTGCAGGTATATCTGCCAGATAACTTGCTATTGGGCAGATGAACAAGTGGGGTGCCTTGGTTAACACCTCTGAATAATTCTCTTCCTACCTCCTTTAAAAAATAGAGGGTCATAAAATCTGTAGATTACTGGTGGGAGGGCTTCTTTTTCTGGAAAGGACAGATTTATCTCATACCTTATTTTTTCCATGTTAAAGTAAGACTTTTATTCTTCATCCATTTGTATTTTCATAGCTGAAAGTACAAAAGGAGGATCCTCCAAAATAATCATGATTTGGTTTGATGTAGGTATAAATAATAAAATTTAATGAAACAATAAGCATCTGGGACAAAGGCTAAATAAATGTGATGCTAGAAAAAGAGATAAACTAGATCTGTGTAGAAAAAAATAGAATGTGTGAGCATCAAAGATACAAGGATACAATACTTGACTAGATTCCATACGTTGTTACCAAATTATAACTTGCAATTTTCATTAATTTGATGTTATAGACATATTATATTCCAATAAGAGAAATTAATTATAAATAAAATGTGTCCTGCTCTTATTGCCTCTCTCACTCTCTTTTTCTGAAAGACAGCAATAGAAGCAATTTAGCTTTGAGTTTAATCTGTTTTTTGAGTTTCTGTTCTAGAGTGCTTTCTATAATTTTAGGTCATTGCATAATCGTTATGATATCATTGTTCCTTAGAATATTTGATAATATTTCTAAAATCAGACATTCATAATGGCAAAGTTTATAACACCAATTATACAAAATATACAATGCATTCTGACATTAATTCTATAACTTAATAGATTTTTGCCATTGAAGAAGTGACTTGAGTATTCCAAAATCAACTGCCTCCTCACAGTAATAATACAAATGTATAGTATGTCTTTGTCTCCCATGTGTTTGGGTGTCAGAGGAGAATAGATAGGGAGGTGATATTATGAGGAAGGAGTTAATTTTGCAGGAACCAAGAGTATCACCAGACATTTGTGTCTGGGCCACAAAGTTTCTGTTTCTCTAGGTTTGATTCAGACCATTGACTTCCTGTTCTTTTAAGGTCACAGAAAAGTCAAATGCCCTTCATTTTCTTTCTTGCTCTCTTACCTGCTCTGTCATTCTGTCTCATTGAATGATTTCCTAACTTGACCGAACACAGATCATTTCTAAAAAGCTAAAAGTAAATCATATACTTCTTTCCAATGAAATCCCACAGTTCTCTGCACATCTTCTCACCACAGATTTCCTGCTGCTTTGGAATGAATTAGTAGTAACAGTATCAGTAGTAATAATATAATTTAAAAATCACTTAGTAGTTTTTACTATTCGCTAAGTGCCATTCTAGGTGATTTGCATATATCCATTCACTTAATTCTGACAACAGGATGCTAAGTACACTTTATGCATCTGTTTATGAAAAAGGAAAGGACAGAGAAGTTAAATAACTTGCCCAAATTTACAGCCATCAGTGCCAGAGTCACCATGTAATTTGTTGTGGACTGATTTCAGAGTTTGTATTATTAACCATCATGATATTCTTTGTGTTCTAGTACTAGCACTGCAAAATAAATAAATAAATAGGTTCCTCTCTGGGCACGTGTGCATGCACATATGTTTAGGTGGTAAGAACTGATTTGTGTCTTAATGGTTGGTATAGAGAGATGAGATACAAAGGTCATTTTTAATTTTGAAATCAGATTGAATATTTTGTCCTTATTTTTAGTAGATTGATGTTCTTGTTTTGTTTCCAACTATCTCATATGGATTGTTTCCTAACTTTTATATACACCTCTTGAAGCCTACATATGAAATAAGTAGCCTCACTGCTAGAAAAGCATCCAAATTTTATAATGACCTAAATATTGTCTTTTTCCAGATTGTTGTGTATTGCTAAGTTTTCTTCCAGTCCGATTGCTAAGACACAAGATACACTCAGTGCCAAAACTCTAGGTCTTTCTTTCAATCACCAAAGGCTGCTGAGGAAGTATATTCCTTCCAACGAAAGCAGTACTATAGATATTTACATATAGTGAAGGGTGGGGGTAAATAGCATACCCGCTATAAAACTGTATTGCAAAAAATTTATGATAAGTACTCTCTAAAATCTGTGATGGAATCCTTTATAAATGTTTATTAAAATGTACCAATTCTTAAGAATCTTCAAATAATATTCATCTTCAAAAATTATAAAGTAAATTTAAGCAAAATTTCATTAGACCTCTTTTTAAATAAGTTAGAATGACATATGATATTAAAATAGCTGTAATATCCTGTATACCTTTATATACAAAATAATATTTGGATTGATATAAGATCCTCAAATGTTAGTTTAGTTTTTAAAATAGCTCAGTTTTTCAAAGTTGTTATTCTGAAATAATTATTATCAGTACATTAAAAATAGTTCTTGAAAATAACAAATGAAAAAAATAGTAATGAACTTTCTTTAAATATGAACTTTTGCCATTTGTTATAATTGTGGTTCAAGGAGCCAAGTTTGTCCTAATGGGAAAACAGACCTGCAGCAGTATTACCATAAAGAATCATGTTTTAATAAGAGTGCAAATTAAACACACAATTTAAATGGAACTCATTAAATTACTTTAGGAAATCCATTTGTTTAGTAATTATAGAGTATGACTAACCTAATATTTTCAAGTGTTATCTTAAACACTCCCCCAAAAAATATAAAATAAGGTTTTTGAAACTTCAGAATAAGAAATAAAAAACACAATGCCTTTTTGCATGTAGTACCCAGTACTATTATTTTTTTTCTGCTTGTTTTTGTAAATATGTTTTGGAAACATTGTCTCAAGCATCATCCCTACTTCAGAGTACCTCTGTGAAGAAGCTACAATGTAAAACTCCTTTGAAAAACTGTCTTTCAAAGTCATTTTAAACTTTTGGAATTTAAAAAAGGAAACATTTAAATATGCTTGTCAAAATTCAATGAATTATAAATCACAGAATACCACACTTTATTTATTTATTTACATCCCCAGCATGGCTTCTCTTGTCTTCTTTTTGCCACTTACAATGGTCTTCCTCAAACATATTCTCTTCACATATTTCAGGGCTCAGTTTAAAGAGCACCCTGTCAGAACCACTCGGCTTTGCCGCAGGATCTAAAGTGAGCCACATTCCCAAGCAAAATCTCTTTCACAGTATAATCCTGGCATAATCTCTTAAAAGTTAATATCCTTCTAAATTTAAAAATATTTTTTCTCCTTTTATTCTCTTCTCAGCATTTTTCCCTGCTAGAACATAAGGATCATTATATCCAAGGTTATTTTTGTTTCCCATGGGTTAAAATAAATCTGCAGCTTCAGTGAGTGACACGCACATTAAGCATAAACAATTTAGAAATGTTAAAGAAGGACCAAGTAAACTTGTATAATATGTCTATTTTCTTTGATGTCACTAGTCTTATTTATCCAGAGATTATCTTTTTGAGAAATCAAATCTTTGACTGAAATGTGAATTTTAAGCATTTTCTCCTGCATGGTGTTTGATTTATTCTCATGATGCTTTTGCTATGAAGGCAATTTTATAAATGTGCAAACTGACAATCAATGCTTTTATATTTTCTGTGGCATTTTTTTTGTATTGTCATATTGGAAAGATATTCTCACATCTACTTTGTGACATTATTCCTACATGAGTTATTATATTCTGTTCATTTCTGGGGATGGAGCGCTCAGAACAATACCTGATCCAAATCATGCAATTAATGAATCATTGTTGAACAGACTGATATATGAATAAATGTACAATGCAGTGCACTCTTGACAGTCTTTCCTTTTTATAATAAATCTGCTTATATCTAATTTTCTTAACATGTATACTGAAAAGTTTATCTCTGAACAGAACCAATCAAAGAAAAATCTTCTGTCTCAGAGATGTATAGTTCAGGGTTTTTAGTCGCTGGATGTAGACCTTTTGTAACCTGTTCTACTTCTTACAATCTATACAAATAGAACTACACCACATTATTTGCAAATTAATAAATGGTTTGCATATGTTCCTGGATTTTGATATTTGTTGATTCTGAGTTCATTTCTATTTATCTTTTACTTCTTTGGTGGGGTTTACCATCTGCCCAATTTCTATCCAACTTTTCCATGCACTTTGAAGCCATGTTGTGATTTCTCCTTCTCTGAATCTCATCCCATACAATAACATTCTGATGATTTACCAGATTATGGAATAAACTCTTTTAGAGCACAAATATATGATCATTATTCTTTTACTTTTCCCAACGTTTTAGCTCAATTTAGATTTTTGAAGGAATTTGACTGCAGATATTTGATGCAATCAATAGTGCTTTTCACATCTAATTTTAAAACTAAAAGATATCTCTAAAATTAAAAAAAAAGCAACTACCTTTGTTTTTTTTTCCTTTGGTTGTGCTAGAGGTTAAATCTAGGACCTCATGCATGCTAGCCAGATGCCATACAACTGTGCTAAACTGTAGTCTCAGCAAGTAACATTTTAAAAATAGATTTCATGCCATAGTACATCTCATGGTACTCAAAATAGTTTCACAATCTTTTATTACCAAACACTGAGAATAAAATTGTAGTTCTGTGCCAAAGATCAATTTTTGTCTGTAAAATTGAATGGTTTGGTTGCTATGATGGATGGAAAAAATACAGTACAACATTTGAAATAAGGAAATGTTAAATACAACAGTTCATATTTGGACCCACCAATACTTATCTTACATCAAAATCAATTGCACATGGGTTAAATGTTTTAGTTTAATTTTTCTAATATAAAAATAAATAAAAATATATCAAATATCAATATTAAAAGAAAAAAACTTCAGTTTAAGCATGATAGCAAAGAAAAATGTTCTTTTTTGTATACATATTTCATACTTCTATTGAATCTATAAGGTAAACTGATACCACTTGTTAAAAAATAAAACAAATTGGACACAGATTGCAGCCAATATGATATACTGAGCACATAAAAAATTATAAAAAATTTTAAAAAATTTAAAAAATTAAAAAATTAAAGTAGATAAAAAGCAATGGATAAATTGACACGTTTAAGATCAAATGTATTAAATCATTCAATTTCAGATATATCTATAAAAGATAAATTAAACAATACCACATGAATAACCTATGAAGTTTACCCTGATTATCTGTGAGAGAGCCTACATTAGGGAAGGTTAGTAACCATGGATGAGTCTGTAGACTATTAAATCCTTTAAGAAAAATGCTCAGGCCCAGCACAGTGGAGGATGCCTGTCATTCTAGCCACTCAGGAGGCTAAGGCGGGAAGATCAATGCCAGCCTTAGCAACTTAGCGAGACCCTGTCTCAAAATAAAAAAATGAAAAGGGCTGGGGATATGGCTTAGTGGTTAAGCATCCCTGGATTCAATCCCTGATATGAAAAAAAAAATTATCATGTGTAGTCTCCTGAACCCCACTTTTTAAGTATGAAGACACATAAGCTCCCACACATAGAATCTTTCTAACACAGATCAAACTAGATTTCTATTTGGTCACCTTTTATGCACAGGACATAAAAGAGTTCACTTATTCCCGTTGCCTTGACAATTTAAACGAAAATGTTCAGTAGATCTCATGGAATTAACACTAAGTTAGGTGGGGAAACTAGCATTTCTGTTGTTTGTTTTGTCGATTACCAATTACAGAGCAAAACCAATTGTCTACAGAATTAAAATTGTCCTCAGCATTGGTCAAATATAATGAGATGCTGATTTGTATGTGGAAGGATGACTGGAATCTGAATGAAAGTAAGCTACCACCGGTCTCAGTGATACAATTCAGCTGACGTTTCCTTAAATATGCACAAGACAAATTTTTTTTGTATACCTTTGCGTCTGAAACACTTTTAGAAATTACAATGCTGTTTCTAACTCTCAAAAATAATGTATTTTTAAAATAAAAGCATTTGCAAACATAGACAATCTAAAACAAGTACATCTTTTAACAAATGCATATATTTAAATCCTGTCCTTGTTTCAATACATATACATCAAATCTCTCCTTTCTACAAGTTTGATTTTTTGTTGCATTCTAAGGATACCATAAATATTCTAAAAAATATAATTTAAAGAATGGTGCATTCTCAGGGAGTTTCCAGCAGGAAAAAGCAATGACGAAATGCACACTCATGCTGAAAATAATTCCATGGAGTTACTGTAGCATGCTGTGTATTAGAGCTCTTTTAGATTTTAAACTGGTATTATGATTTAGAATATCCTAATGCTCTGAAGTGGCCAGTCATCACTAAACTTTCTCCAATCACTTTGCTCAGGAACAAAACTCTGTTCTTTTCGCAGCTGTTTCTAAATTTTTGTGCCCTTTTACTAAGTTAAAAGTATTAAAAAAAAATCAAAGATCATGTCTCCATTTGTACATTTTTGTGCTTTTATCTTGAAAGAAAACCCAGCAATATTTTGCTTATATGAGTTCTGAGAAATAAATACTGTTTTTAAGAATTAAATTAAGAATTTTTTTCTTTTAGTCAAAGTTCCCTAAAACACTAGCATGTTTCTAAAATTGGATTTATGATTCTAATTAACATTGCACATTTTATATTACTTATGTTACTGGAAAAGAAATGAACTGCATAAACAAAAAAACCCACTATTTTAGTCTTCTGAAAAATCTTTAGATTCATGTGAATGTAGCTGACCATTTCAAGGAAACAAGAAAAAAATTGTTATTGTTTCTAAAAAGTTTCAACTGTTACATCAAAAATATTCCTCAAATTATGTCCTAGATTCTAAATCCTTTCTGTTGCTCAAAGTTTCTTGCTATTCTTTCCTCCCTTCCTCCTTACATTCTTTTTTTTCTTTTCCAATTATATCTACTGCTGTTATGACCTTTGTATACTACACATCACCAGTTTGAAGACATTCAATGTCAAGCATTCTTTCCTATATCAGTAATCGAATCCTCTTTCATACAAAAACTCACCATCAAACAGCTCCTCTTAATTATCCCATGGAAGCCAATGTACACTTCTAATCTGAAAGTGCGTTGCCTTGAATCATAGATCTACAAATCATGTTAGAAGTCATCAGGTCCAACACTCCAACTTTATAAGTCAATAAATTAGATTCATGATAGGCGGAGAACTTCATCAAATGCAGAAATTCAGTGAGTTGGCTCCTCCTTTTTTTTTATTTTACTTTCTTTAAACAACAGGGAACAACTCTAGGCTTCTCCACTGTATCACTCTGACTTACCTTTATTCTACCTTAAAAAAGGAGATGAATAAGAGTGAAAGCCACAAAAGTAAAAGAACAAATTAATCATTAGGAGGTTGGAAGCATACCTAGAACACAGAAATGTATGACAAAAATTTTACATAAAAAATGAATTTTAGGGTCTGGAGCAGTGGTTCGTCAGTTATGGTGCTTGCCTGGTATACATGAGTGCACGGGTTTAAACCCCGGCACCCATGTACCAGTGTCAGAGCAACAAAAGTCATGAAAAACATTCAGTAAGAATTGATTCTCTCTCTCTCTCTCTCTCTCTCTCTCTCTCCTTCTCTCTGAAAAAATGAATTTTAATTTTGAGGCTTCATAGTGTATAAATGCACTTTTTTTACCTGTTAATGAAAAAAATGGAAATATCATTTACAGAGAAGAGAACTATAGAAAAGGTAGTTGGGGGAGAAAAAAGAATCAGAATTTTGAAATGACTGAAGGTATTCAATTGGATGAGGAAAAAAAATGAGGCTAGATGGATGTAGAGAGAGATGCCAATCTTAGTATCTGCAGCGGGTTTCAGATGATATTGATTGCTGATAATGAACAAATCACTACAAGAAGAAATAAGAATCCAATGAAGGGCAGAGAGAACCCCAGGGCAGTCCATAAAGTAGGTCTGGAAAAATAAGCAGAAACAGGTAAAGCAACAGCCAAAAAATGTAGGAGGAAGATCAGGAAGTGAAGTGTCTTAAAATTCAAACTAAAAATATACTAGGAAAGAAAAATAAATCTAATTTCTACCGGTGTGCCCTGTGTAGATGTCTGCTGCTGGGATTCTCATGCTTTTATTTCTTAGGATATTCTGCCTGATTTCTTCTTTCTTTTAAAAAATGTGTGAGTGTGAGAGGTATTTTTATTACTTTCTCTCCAGTATTCAATTTCTCCTTCTAAAACACATTCAAACCAGGTATAAATTAAAGACTATCAGTCACATGATAAAATATCAAATTCTTTTCTATCCTTTTCCTCACTTCCTACTATTCATGTGCCCCTGCTCCTTCCCACCTTCCTCCCTTCCTTCCTTCTTTCCTTCATTCTTTTATTCCTTTGTCAATAAACTTAGTAAAGTAACTATGGAGTTTGACTCTTGCAAAATTTCATCTCTACTATGGAATAATGGTTATCAAATAATGGTTGATTACAGTATTATAAAGTATAAGTGTAACGAGTATCATTTAAAGCATATTATTTTGATATCCTTATGCATTTTTAGAATTTGTTTAACGATACTGATCTTTTCCACTACTTTTATATCACAACTACATAGATGTTTGATTTAATAATTTCCTCTTGTAATTGTCAGTGAGTTATACACGTGAATATACCCACTCCTGTACTTACACAGCAAAATACAACATAATTTCATACTTTAATCAATTTATAGTCCTCTTGTGTTTAATTACGGGTTCACAATTCAAAATATTTCCCTCTTATGAATAACACTTTTTTTCTTATTGAGAGAGAGGAGCAGTGAGAGAAAGAAAAAAATTTAATTTTGTTTAGTTTCTTACATGGTTTTAGTTGCTCTGACACTTCATTGTGTACATGGTGCTGGGGTTCAAACCCAGGACCTTGCACATGCCAGGCAATTGCCATAACCACCGAGTCACCACTTCAGCCCATGAATAACACTTTTGGAAATGAGTTTGTCATTCAGATTTTGTTGTAGGTGAAATGGTTTTTCAATTAAATCATACCATGTATTTGTCCACAGTTGCAAATTTAATGATACTATTAAAGAGCTAAAAAGAAGTTAGACTGTATATTCTATAGGTTGAATACTATAAATCTTCATCATAGGAATAACATTTAATAGAGCAAGCAATACTCTTCTGAGAAAATGATTTTAGTACTAGTTTGAATGTATTTATATTTGTTTCCAAAGTACTTTTTGGAAATCATGTGTTTAAAACTTTTTGGATCTCCTTTTCTATTATTTATTCTGGCTGATATTAAGGAAATACAGAGC
Organism: Aplodontia rufa; assembly: GCA_004027875.1. NCBI lineage: Eukaryota > Metazoa > Chordata > Mammalia > Rodentia > Aplodontiidae > Aplodontia > Aplodontia rufa. The sequence goes on along the minus strand of PVKS010009103.1, from coordinate 27,448 downwards.
AATTAAACAGATCCTGTATCTTTTTTTGGCACTACATAGAACTCCCAAGGGTTGCTATTGAAGTATTAATCTAGAAAAAGACATAGTTTGTTTCTCGAGTTTTAATATTCACACTAAATGAAATACTTTAGCGATTGGTACTAATTCTAAGATATGAATTTATCCCACTTTCCATATAGCTTATACTTAGAAAATGTATGAGCTATGTAATCATTGGAATCTAACATTCTCTATATAAGCTGATTAATTGTTCTTCAAATCTAGGTAAGATTAATGCTTTTAAAAAGTAGCACTTTAAGGAATTGTTTGATGTTTGGAGTGTTTTCAAAAAAGTATATACACATTCACATGAAATTTATATTTTTACAGAACCACAATTTACATATGTTAAAATTATGTAATCTACTCTTTCATTCATCTTTTAGCTCCTAGCCTAGTCATTAAATGCTCAAAGTTTTAATTTATATCATTCTATAATTTCTACTGTGTTTTATTAAATGTTTAGTAATTACTCAGAAATCATGGTGGGCAACTCCAGTGTACTATCAAATAGACTCAAAGCATAATGCAAAATACCTTCTTTAGCACGGGACTGATTGGAGTGTCACCACTATGCAGAATTACAAAGAAACCCAGAGAAATTTGTCTATGTCTGGTCTTTGAACCTACACTAAAAGCTGCTCTCCAATTGTGAGATCATCATATTGGGAGATCATCTTATGATGATTGATGTTATTTAAACCAGTTGAAGATCTCTTTTGTATTCAGTTTCTTACAATATACCATTTAAAATATATTATTTATTGAATATGTGAAAGAATAGTCCATGTAAGGAGTTTTCAGAATGTGCTCTATGCAGCCTTACAGTTACACAGAAATGTCCCACATACTACTAGTAGGCCACAGTGAGCTTGGGAGCAGGGCATGGTAGGGGAAAATTTTTTGAAAATTCTACTAAATCTCATCCATAATTTAGTTGAATAAGTTCTAGTGATATGTTTTATAGATTGTTTTGAATTTAAATTTTATTATGAAAGGAGGTGCTGAGTATAATTTTATTTCCTTTTTAATTCTGAATACTGTCTTCCTAATTTTCTTCCTTTAAAAGCTGTTATATATCCCTACTTAAATTGGCATAAAAATGATTTGCATACATTTCTATATGTTTTGCTTAAAGAGTTTTATATATTCATGCAGTTTTCAAACTTTTAACTGTGTCTTCTAGAATTTTATAAGTATCCCTCATGATGTATTTTAATGTACATCATTTGGAAGAATTACTTTAAAGAAGCATTTTTCATTTAATTGCCTTCTATTATTAGTAGAACAGAGAGTTTAGCTGTAGGAAACAAGTCATAGATTTTTCTTTCCATAAATTAAACATGTCTTTCAATGTCACGTATTCTACACAGTTTAAATGGAACATGTTTAGATGCTTGCAACAAAAATGTAGGTATTTCTATCCATTTCTATACCTATTTTCTGATATGTAATAAGATATATAAATAACTAAGACATGTTCTCTAAATTTGAGGACAATCAAAATCTACTAGGAAGAAATTTTGCATTGCATTATAATAAAATTATTCATTTATCCATCGACATAGACACAAAAGTTGTGACACTAATGTGATAATTGTGTAGGATAAAATTGTTTAAACTAAAGATGCAATAAAGTCAGAAATAATCTACTTAGCTACCTTAATCATATGATAGAATAGTATATTTTTACAGTGTCATTTAAGGAGATTTTATTCTGTGTTCCCTTGTTAGGACTTTGTTAAAATAGTAGACTCTGATCACATAAAAAAATGTAGCTACAAGTAATTTTTCCTGCCCTAAGTAAAAATATAACCTGGATAAGATGACATACTGAGGTTTAACTGACAAATACCCGACATACCTGTGTCCAAAACTTTCATTTATAATCACATTATTTCCTTTTTATAGTTTGTAATAATTTATTTCTAGTTTAAGTACAATGTGTAAAGAAATGAATTGCTCTTCTGTACTTGAATAAAGACAGTGGTTTTGAATGTGGTATTGATCAGTAATTCTGTCCTATAGGAAAATGGAAACAGTTGAAGTTGCCAGATCCTGTGTTTGACAGAGGGATAAGACAATAGGGTGAGTGGCAGTTATGCTTTCTTTAAAGTTTGACCTTTATATTGTTTTCTTTTTCCTTTGAAAAGCAATAATGAGATCTGCATGTGTCTCACATTAAATTCATTAACCATAAACGGAAGTGAACCTCTGGGCATTGATCAACTTCTTCCAACGCATATATTTATATCTGATTCATATAAGCAGGAGGAGAGAAAAGAGTTAATCATAGAGTTTTCCTAAAACTCCACAGAGAAGTGAAATACCAGTTGTTTCTCCTTTAATATATTTAAAACAAGGAAACCATCCACTCAGTTTAGATTTATTATTCTGCATTGATTGGCTCATTCTCTTGGAGGACATTCTGGCAGTAAAGTAGTAGACACATTGCATCCATCATCATGAGTCGAACAGCCATCAGGTCGATGGCTCTTTTTGAACTTTGCTGTTTCAAAAAAACACAGCCGAGTATTATAAGCAGAAGTTTGACATTTTCAGGATGAAAATCAATTTTCTTTTATGGTTTTCTGAAGTGAGGCTTGTATTTTCATTGCAAACAAAATGTTTTTTAGAACTTTGGAATAACAAAAGAAGAATTAAGGTAAAATTTGACTAACAGTCACATCAATAAAAGTGAGCAAAATTTATTTTAGTTGTCTAATAATATTTTAAATCCATGGAAATAGAAAAATAAATAGAAACTTGGTTAAGTCAGCTTTCCCATTGCTCAAACTAAAAGACCTGACAAGAACAATTTTAGGATGGAAAGTTTATTTGGGGGCTCATAGTTTCATAGATCTCGGTCATAGAAGACGGTCTTCATTTCTTGAGACTTGAGGTGAGGCAGAACATCAGAAGAGTGTGGCAGAAAGAAGCAGCTCTCATGATAATCTGGAAGCAGAGACTGAGTTCCACTCACCAGATACAAAATATATACCCTAAAGTAGTGCTCCCAATACCCACCTTCTCTACCTATACCCTACCAGCCTATAGGTACTACTCAATTAATCCCTATCATAGGATGGGTTAAGGCTCTCATAACCCAATCATTTCACCTCTCAGTCTTTTTCCATTGTCTCATATATTGAGCTTTTGGGGGACACCTTCTATGTAAAACGTAACAAAACTCATGGAAACAGAAGCAAAAATAGAATAATTGCTAACAAGTCAAGGTAGAAATAAGTGAAATTGTTAATTAAACCACTCAGCTAAAATTCAAACATAATATTTAATAACAGTCTAACTATAGTTTATAATTTATGAGATACATGTATGTGTATATGTATATAAATATATATCTTACATGTATTCAAATATATATATATATCAGCTTATCTTTCTGGAGCCTACATTCTACTAGAAGCATGAGATAAAATGAGCAGGTTAGAGAAGCAAATATTTATAAAGAACCTATCTCTTTGGTCAGATATACAATTATAGTTTCTGTCAAAATCCCAGGGCAAAGAATTCACTCCATAAATATTTTCACCTGGAATATCTGAAAATATTAAAAGTAACACTATTATTAAGTTTATGTTGTTTTAAAGTGTAACTATGAATGTGACATAAAAAGTAGTTTTCTTACTTCTTCTTTTATTTGCTCAAGAGGATAAAGCTTGATTTTTTTTCTTATACCCATGACACAACACAGTGAATGCAGCTAATAATTGAGTGCTATAATTTTTAAATATTTGAGAATAAATTTCAAGTATTCTTAGCATGAAATTTTAATTATTTGAGGTGATGTATATGTTAATTAGCATTTCTTAATCATTGTTCATTGGATAAAAATCATATCACTTTGTACTTCATAAATATATACAACTATAACTTGTCAAGACATAATTAAAATTTTTAAAGTTAGAAGAGAAAAACTGGTTTAAACAACTTTTTTTTTAAGAAAGAGGGACAGTGAGAGAGAGAGAGAGAGAGGGAGAGAGAATCAATTTTATTTAGTTTTTCATGTGACTTTCGTTGCTCCAACACTTTGTTGTGTACATGGTGCTGGGGTTTGAACTCGTATACTTGCACATGCTAGGTAATGCCTGCTATAACTGCTGAACCACTGCTCTAGCCCCTTAAACAACTTTTGAAATCTCAAATAGTCTATATTTATTTTTGTAAAATATAAATAAATTTATGAAGAAATAATTAAAAAGTGGTTTTCTAGAGGACTTTGTAGAATTTTAAAGAGAAATATTTGAAATAACTTTTTAATAATTATAAATTTGACTTTTATAAATGTGTTCCAATTTTAAGTCTTACAGATCCTTAATTGCACATATATGTGCCTGTAATTATATTTGAATGCAATGAGGTTTTATATTTCTAGCAGGAACTTTATTCCTCATGCATATTTAAATTCCATTGTAATAATATATTTCTGAATAGTTTTTCTTGCAAAGGATCATGTAACATGTTCTAAAACTTTTATTTCATTTTTATTGACAAAAGTAAAGATGAATGAAAAAAAAAACTTAGAAGTGACTAATTTCATGTCCTAGTTTCTTACATAGTTTAAGGTAACTTCATAATAAACTTGCTCAAACCATTCAAATAACAATATATTATAAATAGCTTAGCATTTTAAGAATTATTAATGAACATATAGTCTCTTATGTTTGCATGTGTAGGAATGTATAAAGAGTAAGAAGGTAGATGAATAGATTCATGCATGCATATGTATGTATAAGTATATGTAAGACAGACAATCCTAGAGTGGTATAAAAACTTTTAATACATTCTCATACGTGAAAGATCTCAACTGTTTACGCTGAGTATTGTTAAACAATTTAATGAGTTTTTTGAAGAGTGAGAGTATTCTTTATGTTCACCTCACCATTACACTTGTGTGGTAGAGAGTGTGTTCTGATGTTTACTAGTAAAGATGTGTTCATTATAGTTCTTTTACATTAAAAGTAAAAAAGTGCAGTCACAAAAAAAAAAAAGATTTGAATCATCATGTAGCTTACCTTTTGTGACATTATGGGTACATGTCTTTTTTTTTTTGTCCTGATCTTAATATAAAGAAAATTTTCAAATTATATTAATAAGATTTTGAATAGCTTGTTTAACTCTTTAAAATATTTTTATAACTGTCATAGCAAATATATCTAACAAGTAAATTATTTAAAATAATGATTTGCATTGACATATATTATTACTAATGTTCTCTATTGTACTATGAGTCAAGGAAACAAATACTGACTGTCAGCTATGCCCCTTGTACCACTGGGGAAAAAAAGACACAGAATATAGATTCAGAGCATAGAAGTCAGGGGACCACACCAAAGTGAGGCCCAGAATCTCTTTCTCCTATTGCTTTTATTGAGGGCCAAAAATGGGACGGTTACTAGCAGTTAATGATAAGGAGGGACAAGTTGGGACTTGAAAGGGAAGGTACCTAATCTTGAAGGAACGTTCCTTAAGCAGAGTATTAGGGGGTCCTTTTCACTCCCAGACAAGATCATCTGCTTTCAGCCAGTTAGTCTAGTCAGGCCATTCCCTTACTTAGCCGAGGTGCATGTTAACTCTTTGCTGATGCGCCCGTCCCCCACACCCTACCAAAGAGAATAGTTTAAAAACCATTAATAAAATAATTTTATGTGTAATAGGTGGAGTCCAGTCACATCACTGACAAGATATGAGAGGAAGTTTCCTTAAATACAGTTAAATACTGAGTCTTTATTTGTAGAAGATTTTTTTCTCCTATGAAAGCTTAAATTCTATGTGCCAGGCAGAGAGCCTGAGATCTAAACTGGGGTTCACCTCAAAAGTCATCATAGTTTCTGTTTCCTGATGCTGTTTCGCCTTTGATAATAGGGAGACATCTTCCCTGCGAGGAGAGTAAGGAAGTTTCATGATTTATAAATCTGAGTCTATTATATTATATGTTGAATACAAATTTGTGAGATTTTCCTAGTAGTCTCTTTGTAGTATACATATGTTAAAATAATTACATTTTTTATGTAAGTATAGTCAGGTTAAATGAATGTAGTAATGAAATGTGTGTGCACTTCTAAGACTTCTGGGGAAAATATATTTTGATATAGCATCTTTTTACATCATCAGCCCATTTACTCAAGTTGAAACTATTCTGGAATAGGTATGATGCAAACTATTTTCTTAGCTAAAATATTGAGGAAGAAAATACAGAAAGTACTCTAACAGGGTTTATAATTGTGTGATCTTTTCACTGTAATATATCAAAAACCTGGTATTCCTGGCTGTATTTAAATCAGATAAATAACTTAAATCCATGATCATAGATTTTTCCCTCAAGTACACTGCTGCTGTTTGGATGTTAATTATCCACAGCACTCAGATAATTGCCTCCCAACTCGTTTTGTACGAACCATGGTAAAGCATTTATCACTAGGAAGCATAAGTGGTCCTTCTATCATAGGTCAGGACAATTTTCTAAGTTGCTTAATAGTATCAGAGAAAATCATGAGGATAAGTGCAATCACCAAGAGTTAAATATCAGATGAGGACCAGAATTTGAAGGACAAACTATAATTCATTATAGCACATTTTTTCCTTGCATTATTCTAAGGCAGCTCATACCAACTGGTGATCTGCAGATCGTTAGGCCTGAAAATATACAATACATTAAACATTTTTATCATCAAAAATATTTTCCCAAAAAACAGTTTTGAGAAGTCAGGAAAGCAACATGGGAATTGATAATTTGTAATTGGTGAAAGAGGATCAGAGAAGTTTTGCATAAAGAAAACTCAGGATTTTGTTTCTCTGACTTACTTGGTTATTGACTTTTAATAGCCATAATCAGGTTCTGCACATTTTATCTTTGATTCTCATAGTAAATAGAAAGGCTCTGTGGTAAGTTATTCAGCTCTGCCATGTAGTACAAAATCTCCTTTAGCTCTACTATAAAGAAATGCATGTGTCTGGGTCCTGACAAAATCCTAAGGACTGGATTTGGCCTGTGTATTTTAGTTTGTCAAACCCTGCAAATTAATATGCATAAATAATACTGAAGGTCTCCATTCTGATTCATAAAAAGCAAACTCTCTAAGGCCTAAGTTTAGATAGAAAGTCCATCCTTTTATCTACTATCATTCTTGAAAAGTAGGTAGCCTTAGAGAAAAGTATGATGAAGGAACTAAATTTCTCCAGAGAAATCACCTCTATAAACTTTGGTACCTGTGGCTTTTACCCCACTGTCACCTCTTTGCAATGTACTTAATGACTGAGAAAAATGAATCACATAATCTTTCAGCCCTCAGTGAGCACATGATCTGTGGGGAGCTGTGGTGATCATTTCATAGAGAACAGGGAATGAAACTAGCACACAATGGTTATGATAAAATATGTGATACCACATGGACAGTAACAAATTTTCCAAGGGGATTGAAAAGAAAACATGGTTTTGGTTACAGGTATGAAGCAAGGTCTCAAAGAAGAGATATTGCTACAGATAAATTTGTAAATATTGTACCTAGCCTTCAACAGGCAGTGCTACGGAAAAGGAAGACTAGGAAGCACTATTGTCAGACAGAAGAGAATAGACACAGGTGACAATAAATGCAAGAGGCTGCAAAAGGGAAAACATGCTCCTTGTGCAACAAATTCTCATTCAGGAACAGAAAGCATCAGTCTCAAAAGTCTGTGTCAGGGAGGTTCTTAAAAGGCACTACACACTTATCCCAACCGAAAGGCTACGCCCCTGCAGGATGCTAGCAGGTGAGGACCATCTCTTCTATTATTCAGGGATGCCCATTTGCCCTTAGGAGAGAGTGATGCACGTTGGTACTGCCCGATGCTGTTGTTTATATTATCTGCTTTCCCTCTTGTATTTGGTGGCCCAGAAATGAATCGCATGGCCATCCCTTTGCTGAAAGGGAAATGGAAACTATTTGGCTTTGTTCTTTTACAGGTTGGAGGTGAAAGGGGAGGAAAGGATTCAGAGAAGCCTTGAAGATGCTGTTTTAGTCAGCTTTTTCTCTGTTGTGACCAAAAGAACTGATAGAAGTAATGAGAGGAGGAAAAGTTTATTTGGGGTCTCACAGTTTCAAAGGTCACAGTCCATAGCTGGCTGACTCTATTGCTCTTGGTTCGAGGTGTGGCAAGGGAAAGCAGCTCAGAGCATCACACCAGGAAGCAAAGAGAGAGTTCCTCACTAGGGACAAAATATAGGCCCCAAAGGCACAGCCCCCCAAAAACCCATGACCTCCAGCCACACCTACATGCCTACAGTTACCCCAAAGTTAATCCCTGTTAGGGATTATTGCACTGATTAGGTTAAACCTCTCATAATCCAATCATTTTCTAAATTGTCTTGCTCATCTCACACAGGAGCTTTTGGGAGACAACTCACATCTATGCAGTAACAGATGCCCACAGACTTCTTTTAAAATGTTAAAGTATTTTATAAGAATTTTGGAAGTATGAAAGATAATTTTAGCCATCTGCATCATATATTTTTCACTGGTTGATAAAGATAAACTTACTTGAAAGAGAAAGCAATTATCTTTTGAAAAAAAGGAAAACAAAAGTCTATCAGATCTAAATGATACAAGTTGAAGTTAACCAACTAGGCAGAGTTAAAATCTTCAATCACTTTTCCATTGGAAACTATATTAGCATCTTTTTACATTTAATATTTATTTTTGAGTTGCGCTTTAGAACACAGAAATGGTATAAAACTTCAGAGGACTTTACCTTCAAAAGATCTATCTGAAATAGAATCCCAAGCCCACCATTTACTAGCTATTTCACTGTTCTAAAGCCACACAGAAGTTCAGCCTTTCTTTCATCATTTCTAAAATGAGGATAATAATAATCGCCCTTCACACTGTGCAGTTTTGTTAGAAGGCCCAAATGAGGTGATATTTTACAAAATTGCTTCATCAAGAGCAAAACATTCTAAGGCCTTCCTCCCTGCTACCCACTTCTCTGTTGCCTCCTTTCTCCCTCTGTCCCTCTCATATACCTATTGTGTCACATATATGATATAACATACAATAATAAAATATTGCATGAATAATTAATATATATACACACATGTGTATACCCTTGTTAAGGCTCCAAGCTCAAACCCTTGAGGTTATGACTGACCTCCTAGGATATATCCCAAGCCTTTGATAGCATCTGTCAGTCAGCTTGTGTTGTTTTTTCCTACTGAGATCAAATTGAATCAAGCTATTAGGTGCTACATTTTTAATGATTGCATCTCTCACTTCAAAAGCTTTTATCTCTGACCTCATACCCTCTGAATGCCTGTCAGATATAATCAGCTGTTATTCAGTTTGTCTGGACATTGAGTTTCATCTATCAAAATTAAAGAAACTAGTAGTGAAAACATGTCTGTCATTGAATTTAAACCATGACTGGGATGACGCTTGGGTAACTAAAGATGAGGAGGGTTTCACTTCCAAGGTAACAGGTGTTGTGAATATTTGAAATGTATAATTTCTCCTACCACCTGCAACCATAGGTTCTACATCTGTGAACATCACCAAAGCATTGGACTCTCAAATCAGTGTTCACAAATCAGATTAGAAATCCAAACCTAGCACTCATCACCACTAACTGTATATTTAAAAATTAATAATTCTTGAGTTCCTATTCTAGAAGGAAAATATACCATATCTACACGGTGGTATATGATTTTAAATAGAAATTATTTTGAAACTAGACTGTAAAAATTTACTAATAATCTGCATAGTATTTATGTGTAATATGCTTTAAATGGTTTTCTATGTACATATCCCTGTTTATATTTAGAGACAACTTTCACATGTGTTAACATGCAATAGTGAAAATAAAGGAATGATTCAAATAGATGTAAACATGGAAGTAAATTTATTGATTTATGGATCTGAAATTCTAGAAGTTTTATTCAAGCTTCAGATAAGGATTAACCAGATGATTTAGTGATATTACTCCCTGTGAGCTTTACTTCATTGGTCTTGGTTTATGGCTTCCCTCATGATCAGTATAAGCTATTCACTCTCAGTTGTATATATATTTTCCAAATTTATAAGCATAGCATCGCCAATGAAGTCACTAATCCCCTTCTATTTAGTCTACCTTTGTCACATTAATTTCTGAAAGAACCAATCACTGTGACGAGTGCTTACTGACTTAATCAAGGTTATAAACGCCACTGCTAGAATAGGGTTCTATCAGTATGGCAAGAATTACAGTGATATCCAAATAGGAATTCAAATCTTGAAAACAAAGGGAAGGATGCCAGAGTGGCCAAAAATTAAAGCTCATTCCAATTTCTTTTCTTTTTTGTTTTTTAAAGTCTAATTCATTTATTTTCTGGGAAGGGGCAGAGGTTTTCAGGGAATTTGGACTCCACCTCTTTTTGCCCCTCTTTTTTAAAATTAGAAATATATAGAGGTACAGTTGAGGAGGAAATATTATCAAACCACCAGTAATCAATGTATATATACTTTGTTATCCAGGGGTAATGCCAAAACATGGATGACCACCTTGGGTTTCACCTGTTGTAGTTTCCCCCAGCAGAACTCATGCATTAAATAGGTATCTCGTGGAGGAATGACATGGGCTTCTGGGATGGTTCTCCCATATTCCCACTCTCCAGTCTCCTATGAGTTCTTCATACACCCTCCACCCTCCCTCTCCCCCTCCCCCTCCCTACACCTCCAAGTATCCTAGGGGAGCATTCCACTTTCAAAATAAGAGTAATTTTAGGTCTCTGTATAGCTATAATTAATGCTTGGATTCTAACTCCTGATACAAAGAGTAAAGATAGTTATTCTTCCAAAAGCTTGCAAAATAATTATGTTTCATGAACTATTAAGTTAAATCACATAAAACTGCTAATTGAAAGGGTCAAAATGATCAAAAAAGCTTCCTCTGGTTCAACCTTAAAGAAAACAGTCTCAGAGCTGGCTCTGAAATGGAGCCAGTACCACGTACACAAGTAAGAGAAGGAAAAACAAAAACTAGATGAAAAAATAAAATTGACTCTGCCTTTAAAAAGGAATAGAAAGAAAGCAGTCTTAATAAAAAATGATCCATGAATGCTTCAGCTGTACCAGAAATCACAATTATCAATAAATGTAATACACTCATCTTCACCCAACTTATTTCTGAACTTTATGCAACTGCAAATGACATTAATTTTTCTTGGGATATATTTTTCCTAATTTAGCCCAAAAGTCTTGGAATGGAGTTTTTGAGAACTGAATGCATCATTAGAATATTTGAATGAAAAAGCGCATCTTATTTTTTTTTCAAGATGGAAGGGGAGAGAGAAAGAGAGAGGGTGGGGAATCAATTTTATCTGTTTTTTTCATTTGGTTCTTGTTTCTCTGATACTTAGTTATATGTGGTTCTGGGGTTTGAACCTGGGGCCTCACACATGCCAGGCAAGTACTTTACAGAAAAGCTCTTTAACTACCACTGAGCCACATCTCCAGTCCCTCAAGGCACATCTTAAAGCATAGTTTCCCAGATATACATTATTTGGCTGGGCTGATGAATTACACTGTGGATTCTTGATTATCCATTATTATTTTCATCAAGGGGATCCCTTGATTTCTGGGAAACACCTGTTTTTATTATGAGTTTTATTGATTAATTGATTTTATGCTCCATGCATCAAATCTCCTTGGACTCATCTAGTAATGATACAACCAAGTGCTAAATCATATGGACAAAGCTTTACTGAAAAGAATTTACATTATAGACCATTGTCAGAAATCAATACTATATGATCTTTATTGCAAGATATGCTACATATCAAAACTTGATTTTACAAATATTTTTAATGACCTGTGACTATTTATTTCTATCAAAATATTAAACTCAGCATGTCCTCAGTTCATTCCTCTATCGCTGGCATCCTAAGGCAGCTTCATGTGGAAAAGTTCTTTGAAGCAAAAGCCCCTAAAACCATGTTGCTGTGTTTACCAAAGGGAGTTGCTAAAAATGTTCACAACCTTAAGGGAGCTCATTGAAAAATGCCTTTCTTTGCCCTTAATTGATTCCTAAAGTTATTTTTCTCTAATACATGATATTTTATTATTAAATATGTACAACTAATATTAACTATTTTTAGATCCATGTCCAAAATGTCAGAGCCACAATGGGATTATTCTTAGAATATTGTACAAGAGCTTTGAGTTTGAGGATTTTTTCCCCCACGTATTTTTCTCATTTCTTGGTTTTTTTTTTTTTTCTCATTTGTTTTCTTTCCACTGCCAAGGGCAATCATGTCCCCTTTTGGTGGCTATAAGATAAAGGAATTGTAGGCTTCCAACAGCAAGTTGCCCCTGTTGGAACAAGCTCAATTATTTAACTCCTAAGCATATCAAAGGAGTGAATTTTCTCATTCCGGCATCTGAAAACTACACTTTCAAAAATACTACTGGGTGGAGGAAGTAAAGCAGCTGTCATTGATACCTCACTGTGACTTGTACATTGGAGAGGAAGTGATCAGAGGAAGAAAAGAGCTTCCAGGGATACAGACATTCTTTTTTATTTTCTTATTTTTTTAAGAGACAGGGACAATGATAGAGAGAGAATCAATTAAATTTAGTAGTTCATGTGGCTTTCGTTGCTCCTCACTCAGTTGCGTAAGTGGTGTTGGGGTTCCAACTTACATCCTCTCACTGGCCAGGCAAGAGCATAATCGCTGAGCCACTGCTCCAGCCCTGCTGTAGAAATTCTTAAAGGTACATGCTCACATTTACATGTTCATGTGGAATAAGTACCTTCCTCTGGGTGATCTTCAGCACTTCCTGAGTATTGCCTCAGGGGAATGCAGTGTACTATTCTACATGTCTCCTTTGAGGCTTTCCTTCCTGAAGGGATGACCTCAGTGTTAATTGCTTTGCTTAGAACCAAGTGCTAAACATGTTAAGCCTCTGTAATCCAAATTTGGCAAAGAATGATACATTGAATTCTAATTACTTTTTTACTAAGAGCCTACTTTTTGGTGTGCATCTGTCTTTACTATCTTCAAAACATCATATCTCTCTGTATATTCTTTATGTGCCCCATGATACTCTATTCATGTCTGCATACCTATTTACATACATGCATAAAACTACACATAGACTTTCACAGAGTTTTCTTTTTCTTTTTTTTAGAGAGAGTGAAAGAGAGACAGAATTAATTTTATACACTTTCTCATCTGGTTTTTGTTAACTTGACACTCAGTCATGTATGTTGTGCTAGGGTTCCAACCCAAGGCCTCAGGCATGGTAGGCAGCATGATTCCGCTAAGCAACTGCTTTAGCCCAGCAAAATCATTTTTGAACTTTAATTTCTTTTACTATTTGTATCTCTATCATATATCTCTCACTAATCCAGGGGTAACTTGAAACAATAACATTTGAAAAGTTTTCTTAATTATTGAGAGTAATTATTACATGTTAAATCAAAGAAAAACTGCAAAAGTCTTTATTTCTCATAGATTCACATTTTCATTTTTAGGTGGCTTCCAACTTTTTAAAAAAAGAACTCAAGAGGGGTCAGTGGTAGAGCAGTTGCCTAGCATGAACAAGGCCCTGAGTTCAATCCCCAGGATTCAAAATGAAATTCATTTTGATATATTCAATTTTTGTAAAAATATCCTTTAGTTTAACATTTAAGTTTAACTGCTAGTGGTCTCTAAAACTCTTTTAACATATATACAGTAGCACACTTCAAACTTCAGCTAGAAATTAATTTGTGTAGAATAGGAAAATTATATAAGTTGACTCATAATGAGCTTTTACATTGTAATTTCTCACTCTGTATATGCAAATTGAGCTGTATATTTAGTCATTTCAGAACTCACCTCAAGTGTTTATAATGAGAAAGCCAATCTGCAAATGTATAAATGTTTTTTCCCCCCAAGTATGTGATACCTTCTGCTGTAAGCCCATAATTGCAGCAGATCCTTGGCTGATGTTATTTGGAGCCAAACATGCTGCCTTATTTCCAATATAGGTTCAAATTGCCTTGAGGCAACACTTAGGCTATAAAATGTCAAAGTTTGAATTTAGATGTTTTTGCTCTTGAACATCAAGAACCAATGCGTCCAATGCCCACGCTTTCACTACATGAACCAGGTTATGTGGAAGATGATTGAGAAAGGAGTGGTGCTTGATGACATTAAGCCTCTTAAGATAATAAGCAAGTGGAGGGAGATTTAGAACAGTGCCAAAAGTGGGTACTGGTACTGAGGGGACTTTGAAAAAATTCATAGAAGACCTTCTTAGTTACTGTGACAAAAATCAATTTGAAGAGGACTTTCATCATGGGAAGCTGTGGCACAGCTGAATGACAAATCTCTCCATGAATGTGGGACACCAACAGTGGGAGAAGTGCCTTACTGTGAATTGGGTGAACAGAAAAATTTCTCCCCAAATTCATTACTATTCTAGTATGGAAGTTTAGTGACATGGAGCCACGGGCCAGCTGAAAGTATAGGAAATCCTGAGAAATAATTTTCCAGCACCAGCTACCCAGTCTGCAGCAGGCTGCGAATTTTCCGGGTGGTGGTGGGGGAAGCTGTGCATACTTCAATAAACTCAGACACAGTGGTGAGCGCAAAGCAGAGGCTGGGAGTGGGACTTTGGTGCTCCAGGGCTGTGGCAGCTGAAGGAACCAAGAGACTGCTTTAATACACACAAATTAAAGTCCCCTGAATCTGATCATGTGAAAAAGTGAGGCAGGACCACCAATTTGAAACCTCCTGGAGGGGGGTACAGGAAACCGCTTAGTGAACAGGGAACCCAAAACCACCAGATACAGAGCAGAATAGGGAGCTCAGTCCAGAGAGTGGCTGCAGGCCCCCAGTGTTTTAAATGTTTGCCCTGGGGCTGTGTAGACCTGGTAGACCCTCCCTACTGGTCTGGTGACTCATGTTTAGAGGCTTCCCAACAACCCTATTACATAGCTGATCTGAAGGTGGAGTCCATAACCAGGATTCTGTTCAATAGGATCTAAACAGCCTGGGGGGTGGAGGTGAGGTTTCCGCCTGCAGGTCCAAAATATATGCCTGAAATTCTCAGGCAGGGTAGAGGTTAGCATCAGCCTCAGGGACCTAAGAAGAGAAAGGAAGCTGGGCTCCAGTACTTTCCTCTACTTTCAGACCCTGAATTCTAAAACAGAAGCAGTCCTATAGGTCCTGAGCACTCCAAGTGGGACTGGGTTTCCATGCCCCCCTAGTGGTTGCTTTTGAGACTTCCACAAACACTGTTCTAGCCTGGCTGGTGTCTCCTTCATGCCTGCATCCCTTTGCTGGGGTTGTGACTGCCCCACACATCATCTCTTGGGGCCAATGAGGACCTCAAGACACCCAACAGTGAGGTGATAATGGTCCCACGTGAGCTCAGTTCAGGCCAGCCACTCGCCCTGGAACAGCAAGAGTCCCTTACAGATGCTCCAGGATCCAAAAGACTCCCAGTGGCACTTGAGTATCAGGCTGAAGTGGGACAAAACTGCCCAAGAGTGCAACTCGGATGGCCCTGAAGTCTGTTCTCACAGGAAGCAGGGAAGGTGAATGTTTGCAACCCCCGAACAGGAGAAAATTACTGGGAGGCCTTCTGGTAATCTCACTGTCAGCTGAGATTGCAAATATTCATTTCCTTCAAAACTCAACTGGGCAATGACTCCACCTAAAAGTCAGTTATGAACCCGTACCCCATGGAACATTTTGACATCGGCGGTAATAATTCATAACCTTCCCAACTCCATTTTTTGTTTTTATTTGTGTTGTTCTTGGAATTAGTGTTCCATGGTGTATATATTTTTTATTTGTTTGTTTATGTGGATGTTTGTTTTATAATGTCGCTGTCTTTGTCTGCTGTGTCAATATTGCTAGGATTCTACCTGTAGCTGTCTGTAATATTGCAAACTAGTCTTCAGGCTCTTTGGGCTGAAAAGACCCCCCAGTCTCTACTACCTCCTTCTTCCCTTTACTCTGTCAATTCCTAAACTGTATTCTGGTCTCATCCTCCCTCAAAGTCATTATCCCACTTTCTTCCCATTTCTATTTTTTTCCTTATTTTTAGCAGAATAGCCCACATAATTTCTACTAACTTGTAGCTCTATATCCTAATTCACAAGTTCCACACTACCTTCCTACCTCATTGCCTTTGCTCTCTAGAATTTTTTCTTCCTCACCTACAGAGGTCCTGGTAAACTGAAGTAAACACCATACTAGAAAACAGGGGTTTGTATGCTAACCAAGTATGGTGTGAGCGCTCTAGTGGAAGAAAACTGTTAATCTGCTCCTATAGGTGCTAAATAACACTGTAACAACTACAGTCGACATTGTCTATTGTATGCATTGGCTGCACTTATTGACTTCTACCCTGTATACCCTGAGGTATTGGAAAACCTAACCATTCATAATACTTCACAGATTAGAGTGCCAGCCATTGAATTGTATTATCCAAATTGTACCCCAGCCCAACTAAGCAAAGAGATAAAAAGCTCCAATACCATCAACAATGCTCCCAAGAGAATTAATGTCAAACCTCAAGCCATACTCTCTGTAACTGGAAATGAGGAAAAAGGGAAATTATTCTCCATTTCAACCCCACAGCTTCCCATCCAAGGAGTCCATGGTCGGGGTCCCAAATGAAAATCTAGAAAACTGCATCAACAATTTGATTAGTAATTCAATCAAAGAGTTAAAAGAAGATTTAAGGAAAAAGAAAAAAGCAATTCCAAGAGATGAGAGGACACACATATATAAAGAGCTAGACATTCTCAAAAGAGATGCAGCAGAGCTCTTAGAATTGAAAAATACTGTCAACCAATTCAAAAGTTCATTGGAAGATACTAATACCAGAGTAAACTTAATGGAAAATAGAACCTCAGTTCTCAAAGAATGAACATCAGAGAATGAAGACAGGCTGAGCCACAATGAGTTCAAGGAGGACACACAAGAAAAGAAGCTTATTGAGCATGATCAGAAATCCAAGTAGTATTTGACTAGATGAGAAGAAATAACATGAGAGTAATTGGTATTGAAGAAAACGTTGAAAAACAAACAAGGGTCATTAAGAATTTTGTGAGTAAAATTGCCAAGAAGAATTTCTGCATATCAAAATTGATCCAGAATATCAAATTCAAGACATTTGTAGGACATCAAACAGACCTAAAAAATGAGAAATCACATTCAGAGGCAGACCAATAAAGATTACTATGGAACTCTCAGATCAGACAATAAAGGTCAGGAGAGCATGGAATGATATTTTTCAAATTTTGAAAGAAAATAATTATGAACCAAAGATCCTATACACTGCAACCTAAGCTTTAAATGTGATGGGGAAAATAAATACTTCAATGAGAAATTCAAACTAGCAAAGTACATGAACACAAAGCTTGCATACAGAAAATTCTCAAGGACATACCTCATTCAGGAGAATAAGCAAAAAACTGTTAAAATTCATAAACAGAGGAAAATAAATAATCAAAAACACATTAAAAGATATCCAAGAAGGCAAAAAAACAGCAATAGTCACAACTTCAAGGACCCAGATTCCCATATCTATTTTAGTTCTTATTGTGAATAGACTCAATGACCCAATCAAAAGACCAAAATTGGCTTACTGGATCAAAAAACAAAATCAAACAATATGCTGCCTACAGGAGACACACCTCACAAACAAAAATAGACACAGAATGAAGGTGAAAGGTTGACAAAATGTCTACCAGGCTTCTGGTCCAAAAGAGCAAGCTGGTGTTGTGATCCTTATATATAGTAAAGTTAATTTTGATAAAAAACTAGTCAGAGAGGAAAAAGAAGGTCACTATATCATCAGAAGACATATCATAGTTAACCTTTATGCCCCTGATTATAACCCTCCAAAATATATGGAAAAAGTACTCAAGGACATTAAACCCCTCATTGATCTCAACAAAATAATACTTGGAGACTTTAATACACCATTATCAACAATAAGCAGATCATCAAAGCAAAAAAATCAACAAATATATCTCTGCCTAAACAACTCTATAAATTAACTGGACTTAACAGACATTTGCAGAATATTCCATTACAAATTAGCTGAGCTTACCTTCTTCTCAGCAGCTCATGGATCCTTCTCCAAAATAGACCACATCCTAGTCCATAAAGCTAATCTTAAAAAAATATAAAAAAGTTGATATAGTTCCATGTATCCTGTCAGACCACAATGGTATGATCTTAGCAATTAACAGCAAGAAAAACAACAGAAACAACTCAGATACTTGGAAATTGAATAATACCCTCTTAAATAAAGAATGGTGAAAGAACAATTGAGAATTGAAATTAAGAAATTCTTGGAAATGAATTAGAATGATGAAACATATATCAAAATCTCTGGGATAGTATGAAAGCATTCTTAAGTGGTAGATTTATAGCACTGAGTGCCTTCATGAAAAATCAGAAAACATCCCAAATAAATAAACTTATGCTCCAATTCAAATCCCTATAAAAAGAGGAAGAATACAATTCCAACCCTAATAGAAGACAGGAAATAACTAAGATTATAGCTGAAATCAATGAAATTGAGAAGACAAAAAACAATACAAATTATCAACAAAACAAATAACTGGTTCCTTGAAAAAAATAATTAAGATTGACAGACCCCTGCCAACCTCACCAAAGGAAGAATGAATTGAAGCAATTCAACAAAATCAAATATAAAAATGGAGATATCACCACTGACTCAACCAAAATTCAGAAGATTAACAAAACTTATTTTGAAAGCATATACTCTTCCAAGTTTGATAATCTGGAAGAAATGAACAAATATGTTGCCACATATGGCATTCCTATGTTAACAGACAAGGACGTTGAAATTTTAAACCAACCAGTCTCAGACAGTGAAATTGAAACAGCCATCATATGCCTTCCAAAATAGAAAAGCCCAGGACCTGATAGATTCACAGAAGAATTCTACGAGACATTTACAGAAGAATTAACACTGATCCTCTACAAGCTTTTCTATGAAATTTAAAGGGTTGGAACCCTCCTGAACACTTTTTTTTCCCGATACCAAAACCCAACAAAGATACACTAAGAAAAGAAAAACTGCAGAGGAATTTTCCTGATGAACATAGACACAAAGATTCTTAATAAAATTCTAACTTTCAGGATCCAAAAATACATCAAAATATAATAAATCATGATCAATTGGGTTTCATTCCAGGAATAGAGGACTGGTTCAACATACACAAATCAATAAATGTAATTTACTACTTAAACAGAATTAAAAATAAAAATCATATAATAATCCCAATTGATGCAGAAAAGGCTTTTGATAAAATTCAGCACCCATTTATGATCAAAACTCTGGGGAGGATATGGATCAAAGGAAGATAATTTAATTTTGTAAGAACCATTTATGATAGAACCATAGCCAACATTACGCTTAATGGAGAAAGACTTACAACATTTCCACCTAATTCAGGAACAAGAAAGGATTTCCATTTTTACATCTCTTATTCTATATGGTCCTTGAAATGCTAGCCAGAGATATCAGATAAGAGAAGGAAATCAAAGAAATTTGAATAGGAAAAGAGGAAGTCAAAATGTCTCTATTTGCTGATGACATGATCCTATACCTAGAAGACACAATAAACTCGACCAGAAGACTTCTAGAACATATAAAAGATTTCAGCAAAGTAGCTGGCTATAAAATCAACACTCAAATCATTAACTTTTCTGTACTCCAGCAACAGGTCCACTGAAGAAGAAATCAGGAAGTCTATACCATTCACAGTTACCTCTAAAATAATAAAATATTTAGGCATCAATCTAACAAAAGATATAAAGGACCTCTACAATGAAAACTATTAAATATTAAAAACAGAAGTTGCACAAGACCTGGTAGATGGAAAAACATTCCATGTTCTTTGTTAGGCAGAATTAATATAATCAAAATGGCCATTCTACCAAAAGCCCTGTATAGATTCAATGCAATCTCCATCAAAATACTAATGACATTCTTCACAAATATAGAAAAAAATTACTAAATTCATATTGAATAACAGAAGGCCAAAAATAGCTAAAACATTACTAAGCAAGAAAGAGGAAGCAGGAGGTGTCATGATTCCTGACCTGAAATTATATACTATAGGGCTATAGTAACAAAACAGCATGGTTTGGTATCAAAAAAGAAATGAAGATCAATGGAACAGAATAGAAGATACCAGGACAAACCCTCAAATCTTTTACCTATTTTTGATAAATGGAGCAAATACACAGTGTGGAAGAAGAACAGCCTGTTCAACAAATGGTGCTGGAAAAATTGGACAGCCATATTCAGACAACTGAAATTGGATCCTTACCTCTCATCCTGCACAAGAATCAAACCAAATTAGTTCAAAGATCTGGAAATTAAATCAGCAACTTTACAATTGTTAGAAGAAAAAATAGAATCAACACTAGATGACATAGGTGTCAGCACCACCTTCCTTCACAAGACTCCCATAGTGCAACCATTAAAGCCAAGAATAAACAAATAGGATACAATTAAACAAAAAAGCTTCTGAACAGCTAAAGAATTAGTCAAGAGTGTCGAGAGAGAACCTACAGAATGGGAGGAAATCTTTGCCTGTTACACCTTGGACAGAGGGCTAATATCCAGAATATACAAAGAACTCAAAAACCTGAACACCAAAATCACAAGTAATCCAATCAATAAATGGGTTAGGGAGCTAAACAGAAATTTCTCATTGGAGGAAGTCCAAAAGTTGGTAAATATATGAGAAAATGCTCTACATCACTAGCAATTAGAGAAATGTGAATCAAAACTTCACTGAGATTCTACCTCACTCCTTTCACAGTGGCAAAAATGAAGAATAGGAACATTGACAAATGCTAGAGGGGTTGTGGGAAAAGAGGAACACTTTCACATTGTTGGTGGGATTGTAAGCTTGTACTAGCACTCTGGAAAGCAGTGTGGAGTCTCCTCAAAAAACTAGGGCTGTAACCACCTTATTTCCCAGCTATCCCACTCTTGGGTATTTTCCCAAAAGAGCTAGAATTGGCATACTATAGAGATACAGCTTCATCTTTGTTTATAGCAGCTCAATTTACTATAGCTAAACTATGGAACCAACCCAGATGCCCCTCACTGGATGAGTGGATTTAAAAACTGTGGTACATATATACAATTGAATTCTACTCTGCTGTTAGAACAATATCATGACATTTGCAGCCAAATGGATGGAGATGGAAAAAAATTATGCTGAGTAAAATATCCCAATCTCAGTAATAGAGGGCCACATGTTTTCTCTCATATGTGGAAGCTAGAATATAATCAGAAACAGACTGAAAGTTGGTTAAGCTCATAATAACCTCAACATGGTTAAAGTTTTACATGAGTGGGAGGAACCTTGCCTATGACATTTGGAGTTGAAGTGAGGGATATAAGAAGGGTGACTGGGAATAGGAGGAATATGAAGGCAGTTGGAGGGAGAGAGTAGGGGGGTTATCAACCCAGTGGGGAACCTTCAACTTCCATGAGAAGCCCAACTAACATGCGCATTAAGTAGGAGAACCATGGGACCAAGGGAAACCAAATGTGGGAGATCGTGAACTGGCATCAGCCTTGGCTTGCTCTGTCATTACGCATGTGTTCATGAATGTATGGCAAAGATTCCCTACTATATGTAAGACTAATTTGAATGAATTAAAAAAAAAGAAAAGAAAAACAGTAATACTCAACAGATATACTATCCATATAAATCTCTATTCAACTTTCAACTCTTTTAAGGGAATAAATAACATTTCAAACAAGAATAAGAACAACTTTGCAGGTTTAGATCTTTACCTGTTTTGTCTATTCTGACACAAACTTATTGGTTCAAGTTATTTCTAACACCAATAAATTATTAGTTCCTGGTTACCTTAAAAGGCTCCTTGAATATCTAATGATTCTTTTAAAAAAATTAGTTTGAAGAGTGAGTTCTTCACTAAGACTGATGCAGTCCAAGACAAAGTATGCAGCTTGATGTGTAAAAATAGGTTGAATTTTAGCTTCCCTATTGGAAAACTTTAGGTAAGCCCTTAGAAAATTAAATACATTACTGTTTTCCCCACTAAAGTGCTAATTGCTTTGTTATGGCAAATTCAAATTGATCTTCTAATATCTGAAATAGATATCTCATTCTTATTCCCCACAACCAGTCTGTTCTATCATTGTTCAAGTTAAAATAAAATCTCTCATTGGAATTGTTTCTGAAGTGACACAAAAAGGATCAGACACCAGAATAATCTTCAGGAAAACAGATTTAATAAATGTTGGAGCACTTAGACTTTCACAATTTCTATTTTTTTGGTGGTTGTAATGCAGAATACTCAGCAATTTATACCTTCTGGAAGTTGTTAATCGATTACACATGGAGAGTACAAGGACAAGGATCACATGCATCTGCAGAACAGCCTCAATCAGTAGTCTCCCAGGGAAAGGTAAGGAAGGCAAGGGTTAAAGGGTCTCCACAGAGACACTCCCACTGCCAGAACTTAGGGGTAAACTCAAGCAGAGTTTCCTTACCCCTAACCAGGTAAAACCTACATTGTGGAGTGGAGAATCTTGGAAGAAAACTCCTGTAAGGAGGCAGGATTTTTATTATATTCAGAGAGCTCCCCTCATTATATATTTTCAGGGAGATCATCTAACGTATCTATTAGTCCCCAAAAGATTTTAGATTGTCCTCTGCATATGACCAGTGTCTTCTTCCACCAGGGAATTTGAACCTCAGTGCTAATCTCATTCTTTTTCAACCCTCACCTCTCACATTTATGAGCTTTATGATCTCTAGCATCTGCAAGACTGCAGTCATCTGCCAACTTTCCCTCTGTTCACCATTATTAACCAACACTGACATGACAACTTATAGGATCAAATCTCATGTTCACAAATTAAAAATGAAAAAAATCCTGAATATTAATTATTTTTAACAGTTCATCAGGTGGAAAAACCTATCCTGACCTATCAAAATGCTTGATTTGACTGTATTTACACAAACTATCAATGTTCATGTTTTACTCTAGAAAAATTGATATGTTTGTTTATGATATACAGCTTCAGATTGCAATTTCCTGATCTGCAATATTCTGCATGTTTTATAAGGAAATCTGAATTTTGACACCCTTCCATTATAAAGGTCTTCCGAAAAGGGACCTATCTTTCCAATTCTAATGACATTTTAAAGAAAAAGCACTGTGACCTTGTCTGTTTGGGAACATTTCTATTACAGGTTCTCACTCCATACACTCCCTTCTGTCCTATCCACATAGCTAAATCCCATCTATCCCTCAAAACCATTTCAGTCTTAGTCTTACTTCTTCCTGGCTTCAAGTCTCATACTTGCTGATATGAAAGCCCATCCTTTCTAAACTCTGTCTTTATCCTTGTAACCTGGAATTGTGCTTACTTGTTTGTATCATTCACTCCAACTAAATTGTGAAATTCTGGAAAATTAGAACCATGGCATCTTCATTTTTACTTTTATTTATTTACTTTACATTTATTAACTTTTACTATTACCTTAATAAAAAGCAGAGACAATAAATATCATTTAAATTTTGCTGAAAGCTGCAACATTGTGCTGGGGATGTAGTTCAGTGGCAGAGCACTTGCCTAGCATGCGCTATATTCTGTTTCAATTCCCCACTACTGAAAAAAGCAACAACAAAACAAGCAAAACTACATTATAGAAAATGGCATGAGTCTGCAAAAATAAAAATCACATCTATTCCCCAAATTATTTGACCACATTGTCTCATTTGATGAAGTGAGCTCTGTGGTTGAATACTTAATTTTTACCTCTGCATATCTCATAATAGATTTAAAACAGTAGAGCACTAGTTTATTAACAATATATTTTGCCTATTTATTAAACTGCTACAACTGATACTTAATTTGCCAAATAACCAATGAATGTCTTTTACAATCTTGTGAATTTTTAGATGAATAGCAATTATTAGTCATGATGATTATATGGAAAGGGGCTGAATTTTCAATACTTTAAAGTCATCTGATTGAATACTTAGTTCTATGTTCAACATACCTTTTTTAATTTTAATGATTCTATGTGTTGAGGTTCTGAAAAATAAATTAAACTGTATTTTTCAGTAGCTTGGGGGAAAAGATTCTATTACCAAGTAACTAAAAGTACTTTTTCAGTAGAATCAAAGTTCATCTCTTCTAGATTTGTGATGTAGTAAAACTATTCTTTAGTATATAAAGCAATTAAGAGAAAAATTCCTAACAAATTTGACATCTGTTTTCTAAGTATTCATCTTGAAGAATATAAGGTAGAATCTTATGGTTGGCATGGTTGTATCAGTATTATTGCTGAATTGGCATATGCATGGGTTTATTTAAAAACACCATTCCATTATTAACTTTGATATTCAATTTATCTACTTCAGAAAAATAAAGTTATAAATTGACTGTAGATGTGAAATTGGGATTCCAAAGAGTCTCAGTTACCATTGAAACATGCTTTGTGTTTGATTTCCTTACTTTAATATTCAACAGATTCAAAATATAACCGAGAACACTTAGCTTTTCATTCCTGCTGTGAACAGCATTAAATAGTACATCCACCGCTTGTGTTTTCTTTCTGAACAACTACTAGTAAGATAACTAATGATTGTTAATATTTTCAAAAGACATTTTAATTCCTCTACTATCAAGGAGTACTACATTTAACTGAATTACATTTTTCTCATTTTTATATTGTATACTATCTTTTCAATTTCATGTAGTTATATTAGTTACCAGTTAGTAAACTAGATCATTCCTCCTCCAGTTGTAATGATTGCAAATATATAGCTTTATTATGCGCAGATCATTAAATCATTTGCCTCTAACAATTATGTCATGCAAATGACTCAACTCTCAAATAAGAAGCATTGTGTTTCTTTAGGATGGTTCCTAGATCTGTATTTTGGACTTTGACATTTCAGCTACTATTTATCCTGACTTAACTGTTACCAAACAGCATAAGCAACTTAAAAACTAGAAATTTTAATTGTATATAAATCCCAGAGTTTTCAAAAAAATTATTTTAATAGGTCATTTCTCTTGAATAATAATTTTCATTCACGGAAATTCTTTCCTCATTAAAACATGCGTTTGTTTTTCTAAACTCGTCTGGATTCAAATATTTTAGTAGAACTCTATTAAACCTTTAGCGCATTCATTTTGCTAGCAGATTGGACTTGACTGTCCAACAGGTGATTTTGATGAGAATGCTACTGTGTCCTGTGTGGACTTTTGGGTAATTAAACCAATAAGTGTAGTCCGATATGTGCATAACATCCTCTATCTAGGCCATAATGTAAGAATCACATACAATGTCTCTCCAAAAATAGAAGTATTTGAGAATTTGTTATATGATGCTAAACTTTTGCTGGGAATATCTTGTTATAAGCAATCATACATTTATTTGATTATCCATACCAATTTTAATTTTTTGTCAATTTCAAAATATATTCTTCTTATAGAGACATATTAGGATTTCACTGCCTGACAAAGTCAGCCTTTATTAGAAATTATTCCTGGTGATTATACTTGATAATATATTATCAACTAATTTGCAAACTGGTGTTATTATTACAAGCACATACCTTTTTTATGTGTGAGAATGTGTAGATATTCCCAAGATTTTTAAATCTTTCACTGAAAATAGGTAAATTTATTTCTTAAATGACAATATGAAATAAGTATTAGAATTGTTTTTAGTATTTTTACATTATTTGTATTTATTTTTAATTAATTGTGAAGTGTTCATTGAGGTACCTCTCCATGTATAATATGGTGCAAAAAAGCATCTTTTTGTGGTTTAAATCAGTTTAAACCACCCATAAACACTGAAATGTGTTTAAGCAATATTATCCATTTTTAACAACTAATTTTATATTTGTGTTATTCAGTGTAGTCTCAAAGCATTAATTTCAAAAGCTAAAATAAACCCTGTATTCCCACTATGAGATGAAAGAACTCATATCAGTGTGATTGTTATAGGCAAGTTAAGGTTTATACTTATTTAATCTTTATTATGTAATCAGTATTTATTTTAAAATTCTATCACCTGCACTTGAGTTTAAATTTTAAAAGTCTTGCTGAGAACCCATTGTGTATACGTCAGTAAAATTTGTAGAAAAAGAGTCTTTTGGAAAGATTGTGGCTTGAAGATTTGTTCAAGGAAGAGAAAGGCTACAGTGAAATATCAAACAGTGTTACTGTTTATCTGCTCTTCATACAATTTACTGACATAGATTGTCCAATAAAATGCTGAAACACATTTTCCATAGTGAAAGTTTATATGCTACCAATTTTAAGTGCTGTTGTTTACTTTTTTTTTTTAAGAGAGAGGGACAGTGAGAGAGAGAGAGAAAGAGAATTAATTTTTTATTTAGTTTTCCATGTGGCTTTCGTTGCTCTGAGACTTTGTTGTGTACATGGTGCTGGGGTTTGAACTCACATATTTGCACATGCCTGGCAAGTGTTGTAACTGCTGAGCCACCACTCCAGCCCCTGTAATTTACTTTTAAGTGTAAATCTGAAAGGTTACATTTTAATACTTATCTTATCCAGCTACTATGAAATCATGGTGTTGATCCTGCCAAGAAGTTCAACCATTCCCTGGGTAGTAAATTCAAATGTTTTTCATTAATTTAAATGAGTTAATCTGGTGATGTATTTCTCTGGAGGAATAGATCTATCCCATAGGTCCTAGTTTACTATTTTCAAAAGATGTTATACCTTTGTCACCATGATTTAATCTCTATTTGCTTTATGTACCTCATTTTGGGGTTAATTTGACACTTTCTGTCTTCTGGATTGGTTCATAAATGTTCTTATTACATTTTGACATAATTTCAATCTGTTAATAGATAAATATTAAAAGCTCACCGCAAGTGAAATATTTTACCAAAGTTTCAAAATGTTATAAGAAATTCTTTTGAGGAGAATGTGGAAGCAGAAGAAAAAAGGGGTAATAAATAGCATTTTCTTTAGTATTTGACAGTGGAAGTAGAAAATCCAATCATTATATCTAGGACACAGAATATGTGTTATCTCTAGATATTTTCTTTAACTTTAAACATATTTATAAGACAAGATAAAATGGAACAAAGGACACCACAGTTAGAGTTAGGGAAGAAAGACTTTTCCCCACTTTGAAAAATTGTATGTCAGAAAATGGTAATCAACACTTTTGAGTTTCCAAGGAAGTAGCAAATGGAATATGAAAATATAATCTGCAAAAGTGAAAAGTTATACATGAATGAAAGAAAGAGAAAGATTAGAGAGACTGAAGAACAGAGAGTAGTAGAAGAACACTGGAAAAGAAAGAGAAAATGAGGAATACAGGAGAGCTACATAAAAGAAGGAAA
>PVKS010009102.1:0-65351 GCA_004027875.1 Aplodontia rufa | reverse complement strand
TAGCAATGGTAAATTGTGCTGCTATGAACATCGATATTGCTGTGTCACTGTAATGTGCTGATTCTAAGTCCCCTGGAAAGATACCCAGGAGTGGAATAGCAGGGTCGTATGGTGGAGTCATCCCTAATTTCTTAAGGATTCTCCATACTGCTTTCCAGAGGGGCTGTACCAGTCTGCAGCTCCACCAACAGTGTGCCAGTGTGCCTATCTCTCCACAGCCCCTCCAGCATCTATTGTTGTTTATTTTCTTCATCTTTGCCATTCTGACTGTCCACCTTTGTTCTTGCGGCACCGTGAGTCATCTCCTCCCGTAGCCCCTTGCACCCAGCTAGCTCTCCTTCCCTGTCATCCCCTAGGCTGAGCCTCCCAGGGCACCTAGGGCCCCAGGGCACCCACCCAATGGGATCACACTTCCTTGGCTCTCGCACCACCCACCTTCCAGGGCACGTCTGGGAGGAATCACTGGTCACTGCCACTCCAGAGGCCACAGAGACAGCCTGCTGTGCTTTCACCACAATGATATCTGTCACAGCACAGGACTGGCCCACAGAATCCCCGGGGGAGAGCTGAATAGATGAGAAGTGAAGACACTCAAGCCTCCAGAAGCCACATGACACACCTTGGTGACGTGATGACGTCCCCTTATTGGAAACCAACGCTTGGCTTGTGGGCCTCTGCTCGGGCTGAAGCTATTGTGCAGACATGTCCAGCGCGTTGGGTAGTTTTGATTTCTGAACATTTCGCAAGACTTCAGTGGTTTCCCAGAAGAAAGGGAACCTGGTTTAACTTCAGTGGAGGTGACACACACCAAAGGCTTCTCCACTGCTCGCCGGGCGGATGCTTGCAGGTGACTGGAGACAAGGTGTGCCAGCACCACTCAGAAGCTGTACCCAGGCAGCCGCAAGAGTCCGTGCACAGCCGCAGAGGTGGCTCCCAGCCTCCCGCAGCAGTGGGGACCTTTTGTCACATTGGGCACTTCCGTTACCTCTCTTGAAAATGGCGTTTTGAAAAGCGTGCTGACTCAATGGCAGAACCATTCTCAGAAGCACTTCCCTCCAACAGGGCGGGCAGCAAAGACAAGTGCCCAGGGCAGCCACAGGAGCGGCCCACGAGCCAAACATGGCACTGGGAACGTGTGTTTCACCTGGGGACTTTGCTCAGCCAGTGGCCTGCGCAGGTCAGGACAGCTGGAGCGCTTAGGGTGAATAGTCTTCTCCCCTTCTGATCAGCGCCCGCCTTGGTGAGAGGCTTTCTCAAAGGCTGTCGGAGCTGTGTGGATTCGGCTAGAACAGTTGGGTTCAGCAAACAAACATTGTTCTTTGAAGTCAAAGCATAGTTCCCTCAACCTGCCTTGTGGCCAGCAGAGACGCTGGGCAGGAGCACCTCTAGGAGGTATCACCGGTCACTGCCACCTTGGTCATGTCAAAGCCACCCCGCACAGATGCGAAAACAGAAATCACAGTTATATAGGACAGACACTCAGACACCAACCAAACCAACACGAGGGCTGCGTTCACCAGGGGCTACTTTTGAAATGTGTGAAACCAATCCATCCCACCATCTGCTCCTCACAAACATAGTGCCTTCCCTGGTCACTAGGGCCACCTTGATGACAACAGACGTAAAAGTGAGATGGCCTGCCACAGCACCCTTCCCCAGTAAGGACCAAGAAGCAGCCCTCTGACTCCCACTTGCTCAAGAAATGGCCATCACAGGCTGCAACCCTCCTCCCCAACAGAGAACAAGCCTTCCTTTTCTGAAATATCTCCAAACCACTGCTTGCCCCTCACAACCAACCATGGACTGCTAAATGTCCCCTCTTTCTAGTCTAGAAAATTCACTTTGTTCCAAGCATCTTCCAAGTCATAACACAGGGGTCCCCACAGGAAAAATTCATGAATCAACAATTGGGTGCATCTTGTTTGGGATTTAGTATTGTCCTTGCCAAAAGCCTGGGCCAACCATGAAATAGAGGGAGCAGGGTGCAAGAAGAGGCAGGAGGAAGCAGGGGGGCTGCTGGGGAGCCCAGGACAGCTTGGGGAGGTGTTCCAGGTAGGGGGCAGCAATTGAGGACCCTGGGACAAACAAGTACAAGACCTGGGCTGGAGCAGTGGCTTAGTGGTTAAAGCGCTTGCCTGGCAAGCACAAGGACCCAGGCTCAAGCCCCAGCACCATGCACACAACTAAATGTCAGAGAAATGAAGGCCACACGGAAAATATATAAAGTTAATTCCCTCTCTCTCTGTTTTTTTTTTTTTTTGAGATAGAGAGAGAGAGGGATAGTGAGAGAAAGACAGAATCAATTTTGTTTTTTTAGTTTTTCATGCTGCCTTCATTGCTCAAACACTTTGTTGTATATGTGGTGCTGGGATTTGAACCCGTCTTTTTCTGTCTTGAGAGAGAGAGAGAGAGAGCAGGCCCAGGGACATCTGCAGTAGTTTCAGCAGGAACAGGGAACCAGGGGAGATTTTCGGCACTGCGATGTGATGAGATTCAGCTGACTAACGTGGCAAGATTTGCCTCCAGGGCTTCAGCTAGCAAAGGCTTACCTGGGTGTCACCTGGCTGTTGTCACCCTGCACAGCTTTGGGAGTCCAGAGCCTGCCCTCTCTGTCAGAAGCAGTGAGCGCCACACTCTGTCCTTCTGATTCTCTGAAAACCACCAGACCAGTAGTGGCTTCTGGGTAGGAGGGGGTTCGTTACTCTCCTGCGGGGCTGAAGTGCAGGAAGAGGCCTCTCCTTCAATGGCTAGAAAGAAGGGAGGGACCACCAGTGCCACTCGGTTTTAAGACTTTGAATAAGGTACGGCTTCCATGTCACCCTTTTAAAGTTTAATTCAGAAAGTACGTGCCGGTCCGTTATGCGCTCACCCTATGGAGAACATTCCAGGGTTGAAGGGCAGCATGACACAGGTCCCATGCCTTGATGGAAGGGTCCCTGCAGGAACAGACACTAGTGAGAAGTCACTGAATGGGACAGACACTGAGCCACTCCAGCCCAATGTGCCTTGAAACTTCAGAGAGGCAAGAGGTGCCCGTACTCCACCTTCTGGGCATGCTCTGTGTGCTGTGTGGTCAGACCCCAACACCACCCTAAAGGAGGCCGTCCCCAGGCTCAGGAACTCAGAGTGGGCAGGACCTGGCAGGAAGGCACCGGGGCCTTCTCCACCTGCACCTAATGATGCAAAAATGCAGCCAGCAGAAGCCCAAGGCTGGCTTAGAGCCCCTGGGTCACAACACGACCTCCTCTCCGCTGCAGGAAGACAGCAGATGGGGAGGGGGGCCTCTGGGAAGTTTCCAGTTCCAGATCCCACGATTCCACAGAGGAGAAACTGGCTTGGCCAAGGACTCTGGCTGAAGAAGGAAGTGGCAAAAGCAGGGTGTGCCCACAGCCCCTCAAGGAAACAAGCCGGCCCTCTCTACCCCAGGAGGCTGTTCTCCCTGTATGCCAGCATCCGGGGCTGCCTGGCTGGCCAGGGTCTTTAGGGTCGGGGCCTCTGTCCCCCCTGCCCCCAATTCTTCCCTGTCTTCTGACAGGGACACATTTCTCTGCTGAGGTCCTCCCTCACGGCCCCCAGCAGAACTGCATCTCTCAGTGGGTTCTGGGCTCCATGCCCTCTCTGCCTCACTGGGCCATGGCGTGATCTGTCCTGGTTGCTGTCCCTGAGGTGCCTCATTCTATTAATCATTTCAGGAGGTGCATATGTCTGTGAAGGAGTGATTTCTATGCATCAGGAACCTTTAAGGTCTTTAGATGCACTTTCCAATTAACTTCACAATGACTCCATGGGCCATTACCATCCTGACTTTAAAGATAAGGCCCTGCCCAGCTGTGAACATTCTAGACTCCTATGGAATGTCACAGGGCCCTCCCAGGGTGGAAACTTCAGAAGGCATAAAATTTCCTATCTTAATTATTGGGGCAGTTAAGAGAAAGGAGAAGAGAGAGCCCCAGCCATAGCAAAGAACCCAAGATGTGGGCCATGAACCTAGACCCCACTGCTGGGCGAGGGCTAAGGCCCCTTGAAGGGATTCAAACTCTGAGCTGGGCGCTTGCCAAGAGTCTTCACTCAACCTTCCAGGACTGCGCAACCTAGGGCTTCGTGTGCAGCAAAAGAGCCCGCATTTGGGGAGAATCGGAGACAAAGAGCCACCCATCACAACGGAGAGCGGCCAACGTCGCCAACTGGAGAAGACGAATGGATGGGGCCTGTGGCAGAGCTGTGTCCCCAAACGCTGCACCTGCTCCCCCAGTCTCCCAGGCAGATGGGCCACTGACCAGCCCCTTCCTCCCATTCAACCCCAGAAGCTCACGCATGCCCCTCCTGTCTCAGTGTCCTCCATTCCCAACCTCCTTCCACTTCTCCGGAGAGCAACCGAACGCAATTGTTTTCAAATCTGCTGCACAACCCATTATTGTGCCATAAACCAATTTAATAAGAACAGATGCTGAAAAGAAAACAGAACTGACTAGAATTAGGCACTAGGAAGTGCAGAGACTGGTGGAGGCCAGGAGCGCCAAGGACCACACGTGAGCACCGAGTCGTCACAGAGAAGGGATTTCCTGTGGTTCAAAAGAATCCGAAAGCCAGTGGGGTCCAAGCAGCCCTGTACAACACCCTTACTATAAAGATCTACACCCCGAGCCCGGGCTCCACCACTGACTCCATTCAAAACCATCTGAATTCAATCAAGTTGCTTAAAACCCTGAGCCTCTACTTCCTCGAACAGAAAACAGGAAGATAACACCGAAACAGGACAGTCTAGAGGGCAAACTACAACAAATGCATTTGAAAATCGTTTGCAAAATAGGAAGAACCTTGCAAATGTCAACAGCTGTTACCTTAAATCAACACGTTTGTGCCCTTGAACCTTGATTCTAGAATAAAGGCTTCATTCTAGGAAGGGATTTCTACATCACCACAAGCAGGAACCAGGGCCACAGAAGGACTCCCTTGCCTAAAAGAATGCAAGGATTTCTGGTAGGTTTACACCAAAGACTTCAAAGGTGTCCTTCAAGGGTGTCTTTATAGTCCACTTAAGAAAGCAAAGTGTTAACAGCAAACGAATTTCATAATTGTCCCTTGTGCACGTATTTGCACCTGGTTCCCAGTCCAGGGCTTATCCCAGTGCCTCCACAAAAATATTCTGCTAACATCTTGCACTTCCAGGTTTCATATAATTCCAGATCCAAGGCAAGTCAATGTCATCGCGTGTAATAATTTCACTGACTGCAACTCACCTTGCCCTTGAACTTGGGGATGCCTTATCACAGTGTTGAGGAATAATAAAGTCATGCCTGGCTTCCTGACTTCCTTATTACCACAGAATCATGGTGCAAGCACAGGATAAAGCCAGCCCTTGTGGCCTTCCAAGGATGAAGCTGTTTATATCCTGTCCCCCTCCAGATGAGCCAAGGCAACCACACCCTTGTTCCCAGATCTGGCTCACTCAGCCTGCCAGGAGAAAAGTGGTCACTTCCCAGTGCATATCTTTGAGAAAAAAAATTGGCCTGGAAGGACAGGATATTGGGTCTGCCTTCTACACAGCCCCAGAGGACTGGAGGCCCAGGACCTAGCTCAGCGGGAAGGAAGTCACAGAGATGCACAGATACTTGTTGAACAAATCATCTGACGTGTATAACATGGGAAGAGCCCCAGTTATGATGTCAGCCACTGCCTATGTGCATTTCTGCTCTTAGAGTAACTGCAAAACAGAAATTCATCCCCAAAGGTGTCTTGAACGCCCTTCCTCAATCACCTGACCCCTTTTGTTCTCCTTCTTATTTTCTGTCCATTCCAGCTCAAACTTCCAAAATAGACACCTGCAGTGACCACCTGCATTGTGCTGGGCACCTGACCAACCCTCAACCCAATGAAGCCTGCCTTCGCCCCCCAGTGCTGCTCTGAAGCCACCCCATCAAAGGGCAGGGAGCCTGCTGTACGTGAGGAAGAATGGACACAGAAATGCCCAAAGCCTGTCTCACTGGAATGCTCGCTTGTTCCTGACACAGAGATGGGGGGCAAATGAGAGGGGAAAAAAATAGAGAAAGGCTGGAGTAAGCAGAGTGCCGCTACTAGAGTAGAAGAGTCAACGTGGAAGATGAGACATGGGGACCAAGGAGATCATAATAAAAAGTCTGGATGGGAAGGACTTGGAGAGTTTGGAGAAAAGGCGCAGGGAAACCTGGGAGGAGGCAGAGACAGAGAGAATCTGGAATCAAGCAAATTTAAAATTTTGTTAGGTCTTAAGACTAGAATCCTCCTGTGTTAGTCAGCTTTCCGTCGTGTGACCCAAAGGTCTCCCAAGAATAACATAGAGGAGGAGAGGTTGGCTCACGGTTTCGGAGGCTCAGTCCATGGTCAGTCCACTTGACAGCTCTGGGCCCCAGGTGAGGCAGAACATCGGGTCAGAGGGTGTGATGAAGGAGGGCTGCTCAGATCATGACATCCAGGAAGCAAAGAGAGTGTGAGATGTCAGGAACAAAACATGGACCCAAAGGCACATCCCCAGTAACCTAACCTACTTCCTCCAGCCAAGACCCACCTCTCCGCGGTTACCACTCAGTGCATCCAGACTAATCCACTGATCGGGTTACAGCTCTCATCACCAAATAATGGCATTTCTGAACATTCTTGCGTTGTCTCACACATGAGCTTTTGAAGGACACCTCTTCTCAAAGTCATTACATTCCCTCTGGCCTCCAAAAGTCCATGCCCATCTCACAGGGAAAACTATGTTTGGTCCATTTCCAAGAGTCCCCATAGGACTTAACAGTTCCCGCACCGCCACACACCCAAATCCAAAGTCTCACCTGAGACTCAAGGAGAACTCTTGACCGTGAGCCCCCTGTAAAGATCAAAAGCAAGTCACATGTACCCAATATATAATGGCACCGAGTGAATATTTTTATTCCAAAAAGAAGAAATAGGGTCATAGAAATAAGGGGTGGGACCAAAGCAAGACCGAAATCCAGCTAGGCAAACAAGTCCCAGACTCCACAGCCAGCATCTGGGACCCAAGGCATCCCGATGTCCATCCTAAGGGCTTGCCAGCTCTGCCTCTCTGGCCTTGCTGATTGCCACCCATATGGGTTCCCTCTGGGCTCATATCTACTTGATTTCTACAGTCTTTCTCAACAGACATTTCACGTTACTAGCATCTCTTAACCTCGGAGGTCCCCTCCACAGCCTCAGCCTCCTTCTCACATCCATGCATCGGCCTCTCGGGGGCAGCCTGCAGGAACTCCGACCCTTCCACACTTCTTGACTTCCCAGGTCTTCCTTTGAGATGGCGGTGGAAGTCTTCCCGACCTCCTACCTCCGGCATCCTGGATTCCTGAAGAGCCGGCACCATGTGGATGATACCAAGGTCCACCACCACCTTGAGCAACAGCCACCCTCGTGGTACCATAGCTACAGTGGCCTCTAAGTAAATGGGTGGCTGAGCACAACGACACAGCTTCCAGCCCCGACTCCCATCCTGTGCAAGCAGGGTGTTCCCACAGTCTCTTCTTTTTTCTTTTTTCTTTTTTTAAGAGAAAGAGAGAGGGGCTGGAGCCATGGCTCAGCAATTACAGCGCTTGCCCAGCATGTGTGAGTACACAGGTTCAAATCCCAACACCCACATACACAATTAAGTGTCAGAGCATCGAAGGCCATGTGAAAAACTGAATAATAATAAAAATTGATTCTCTCTCTCTCTCTTTCACTGTCCTTTGCTCTTAAAAAAAAACTAAAAATAAAATTTAAAAAAAGAGAAAGAGAGAGAATCAATTTTATTATTTATTTTTCATCTGGTTTTTGTTTTTCCTGAAACTTAGTTGTGTATGTGCTGCTGGGGTTTGAACCCAGGTCCTCACTCATGCCAGGCAAGCACTTGATTGCTGGCCACTGCTCCATCCCCACCCACAGTCTCTTGTCAAAGTAATTTTCATCTTTACACCCTTGAACCTGCAATGTGGTCTTGTGGATTCCTGAAATGTTCTCAAATCAGATTTCTTATGTCTCTGTTTAAAGCACTTAGAATCCCTTTCGTGGGTACAATGTCTTCAACGACCACATCTACCTTGGTCCCAGTTTTACATGACCAAATTACAAGTTTAAAAAAAAAACAAAAAAACTTTTTGCACTGCTTTCTGCTCCCGGTTGTCACAGTAGACTTGGCTAAAGCCACAAGCAATGCTTACACCTCAATGCTAAACGCTGCCTTGCCATTTCCTCTGCTAGACTACTGAGTCCATCACCTTTAAATTCAGCCTCACATAAAGTCTCAGGACACAGGCAAAATGTGGATAACTTCTTTTCCAGAACGCATTACGAATGGCCTCTAGTACAGTTTCCAGTAGAGTCCTCCTTTCCCTCTGAAACCTCAAGAGCAAAGACGTGGCCGTCCAGAGCCCTGCAG
Organism: Aplodontia rufa; assembly: GCA_004027875.1. Lineage (NCBI taxonomy): Eukaryota > Metazoa > Chordata > Mammalia > Rodentia > Aplodontiidae > Aplodontia > Aplodontia rufa. The sequence goes on along the minus strand of PVKS010009102.1, from coordinate 56,947 downwards.
GCATTCGGGTCTTCTGAGCCCCCCTAGAACCGCCCGCTAAGTTCCACTACAGTATTCTAAAGCTTCTCCAGCCTGCATCTGCAAGCCTCTCCACACTCCTGCCACACACTAGCTCCACGCGCTCCTGAACCGCGTGGTCGGGTTAGTCACACCAAAGGCCCCCTTCTTGGCACCGATTTTTGTTATGGTCGACTTTTTATCACTGTGATCTAAAGACCTGAAAAAACTTAGAGGAGGAAACGTTCATTTTTGCTCACAGTTTCAGAGGTTTGTTCCACGGTCATCCAAATCCATGGCCGTGGGCCCGAGATGAGGATGAACATTATGGCAGAAGGGCATGGCAGAAGAGAGCTGGTCGGTTCACGATACCAGGAAGCAGAGAAGGGGGTGCCAGGGTCAAAATATAAACCCCAAAGGCAAGCCTGCAGTGGCGGCTTCCCTGCCGTACGCTACCACAGTGAGCAGCCAGTGAATCTCCTGCAGTGGATCCATCCACCACTACGTCACAGCTCACACTAGCTGCTCAGGTGGCACTTTTGCAGTGTCTCACACGTGAGCTTCTGGGGCACACCTCATATCCAAACCACAACACTATCTTTGGTGTTCTTTGAAAGATCCCAGTAAAGATTCTCATGGCTTTTAGGATGTGCCACTGGTAACATGCAGCGGACGAGACTTTGAAAGATACAATGTGGAGTCACAAGGCACCTTGGGCTGTGAGGGCTTCGTGTTCCGTGACCTATTTGTGATGTTGCGTGTTTGTGCCCCCAACCTTCCTTCTTGGGACTGTTAGAGTCCTTGACTTTCTATGGACGCGTGTCTGTTTTTTCTGGTTTTTTGACTCTGAATCTCCTTCGTCAACTCTTCCTCCTCCTGCTGCTAGAACTCAGGTGCGCTGGACCCTGCTTGCTTGGCGTATCCGCCTTGTCCATGCCTACGATCAGGCTTCCAGGAGCCAAAAGCTGGCTCTCTTTCCACCTTCTGCCTAAGCTCCACATCTACAGAGCCTACAGATCCAGACGCTGCTGGGCATCCCAGGAACACCCCAAATTCCATTCCTGCTCTCAGGCAGAAGGGCCTGGAGTCCACTCGGTGACATAAGCCCCAGGCTAACACTCAGGTCCACCACCTCCTGTTGCAGCCCTCGGACTCACGCTGCTCCTCTCCTGCCTCCAGGCTGTCGATCAGAGCTTCTCCGAACCATGCGTCCAACAGAACTTCCCACTGGAGCCCACAGTGGGAAGTTGCACACTGCATGGAGCCTTGATCTGGTTCAAGTCCTAAGAACACACCGCCTCGTTCACACCTCCACACTGTGCTCTCAGGCCTCGCTGCCCCTGCTCCAGCTGGTACTCTCCTTCCATCCCCTCAAACCCAGCTCAGAGTTTGCCCCTTCAATGAAACTGCCCTGCCATTTCCCCTAAAAGTAGGTCTGACCAACATCCCCTTTCTTGGTACCAACACACTCCTAGCACAAACCTCAACTTGCTCCACCATATCAGCTAACTTGTTGGTGCTTGGTGTGGACACGGGAATTATTTTATCACATTTATTTGAATCTCAACATCCCATACAGTACATTTCACACAATAAGTGCTCAATGAACGTGGATGGGGTGAGTCAACGAACACTGCTGTGGACTGAACTGTGATCCCCTCAGGGGTGAGTCAACGAACACTGCTGTGGACTGAACTGTGATCCCCTCAAATTCACATGCGAAAGTCCTAACTCCCGGTGCCTCACTGTGTGACCTTATTTGGAATAGTGTCCTTGCTGATGTAATTTGTGAAGAAGAGCTCACTGTGGAGGACAGTGCTATCCAACATGACTCGTGTCCTCTTAATTAAGGGACACCTGGACGTAGATATGCGTACACGTGTGCACGCGCGCGCGCACACACACACACACACACACAGGAGAGAGAGAGCCACGCAAAGACAGCAGAGACCAAGGTGCTGCTTCTGCTGAGCGGTTCTTCTGTACACGGCGTGGGATTCGTTTCCACTGAAGCCACCCAGCCTGTGCCACTTTGTCATGGCAGCCCTAACAAACTAATACACTCATTAAATCTCATAAAGTTGAGCAATTGTACAAAATGGCTCAAAGCACTGAATATCTTCTGCCTGCTGAGCCACCATCACAACAGCAGCTCGGGGACTTATGCCCCCGGGAACATCACGTTCATCCTGTCAGGACGCACCCTGCCCCCTCGGACAATTTTAAAAGAAAAAAAATGGGATTTCCCCCTCCCCTCACAAAAAGTGTTCTCTGCTTGATTTCTATTTCTGTCTAGAACACTCCACGGAGAGCGACAGTTATCCAGTGGTTAAACTGAAGGCACAAAAACATCTGGGAGCTATTTCCAGGGACCTCGCCCCATCTGTCCTCTGCTGTCCCCGCTCCATCTTACCTCCCAGGATGGCCTCTCAACTCTGGTCACCTCAGGCAGGCACAACTTTGAATCTCCGGAAACCACCTTCCCCGAAACCCAAAGAGTTTGACCCAACTCAGGAGTTTGGGAAGGAAAGAAAAAGCCCCCGGGCAACATCACCCAGCGGAACACAAGTCGCCTCCCTACATGGTGTCCTCCTCTTCTCTCTCTCTCTCAAAAGCACAAACCCAGCATAGATGCCAAGAACCAATGGAGAAAGCCAGGAGAGAGGGTGAAATTTCACTCACCTGAGTCTCCATGTCCCCATGCCCAGCACTCCTGTGTGAGTCACTGCCACGGAAGTGCCAGGAATGTGGCGGAATGTGGCTGAGATCGTCAAAGGGGGCATTGACGGAACTCGGACGCGCCCCCTCCACCACTGGGGCTTCTTGAGGAATCCGCCTCCAGCTTCTCTCACCTACGACTCCCTCCAAATCTGGCTGCAAAGACATTGCTTTCACTGAGGATAACTCTGGCAGGAAAACCACAGATTCTAATGTGAAGTGATTCACAGCTAACATATGACACTCTTTAAAAGCTCGTTAAAATCGTTAAACATTGATAGGTTTGTTAGAGAGTCCTCCTGCTTCATCTACAGATGCCTGTTAATTTTTTCACAGGTATCTGGCTTGGCGTGCTGGCTGCTACAAAACAGGCTGCGACTGTTTTCCCGTAAAAGCAAAACTAGCAATTTGCTCTAAAATTTGATGGAGGACATAGATTCTACTTGAATTTTAAAAAACAGGGGGCAAACAAAAACTCAAGTCTATACTAAAATAAGTGTCTTGTAAACACTGTTTCCAAATTCACGTCGCTTTCATTTTAAACCAGTTTTGCTATTGTAACTAGGTGTACTTCTGCACATCAACACAGCTACTCAGATTTAAGAGGAACTAGGCCATCATCCCAGGCACAAAGCGCTAAACCTGGGAATTAGCACCGAACTTAATAAAAATCATTAGAGCTCCCAACCACTTAAAAGGAAGAAAATTAACTATGAGGTCAAAGGAGAAAGTAAGTATGCAATAGCTGATTATTTATTTAAAAAAGCAAATAAGAATGCTAGGTCTATGTGCAATAGCTGAGTATTTATAAAAAAAGCAAATAAGAATGCTAGGTCTATGTGCAGTAACAGACTATTTATAAAATAAAGCAAATAAGAATTCTAGGTCTATGTGCAATAACAGATTATTTATAAAATAAAGCAAGTAATTCTAGATTAATTCCCTTTGATTCATTCAAAATTGTTTTTAGAGGTAAATGTATAGCCTAAAGTATTTTCTTTCTCTCTTTTTTTTCTTTCTCTTGATACTAAAGGTTTAACCCAGTGGTGCTTTGCCACTGAGCTACATCCCCAGCCCCTTTTTGAAAGAGTCTTGCGAAGTTTTCCAGGCTAACCTCAAACCTACAATCCCCCTGCCTCAGACTACTCAGTAGCTGGGATTACAGGCATGCACTACTGCGACTAAGCTCTTGAAAAGTTTAGAGAACAAAAATTATAGAAAATAGCAGGAATACTAAAACTGAAAGCAAGATTGAGCTAATTCAAATATTAAAAGCAAATATTACTGACGCATATGCACTCACACCCTCTAAAATGGACCCAGTTCTAGCATATCCAATAAATAGAGACAGTAAGGGGACATTTAAGCATGAGAAATGGAAAATGTGGGGCGACACATAAAACATTTAATTAAATGTCAAAAGTTCCAACTGGAATCACAGGGAATTAGGTGGAATTTTTTTTTTTTAAGAGAGAGAGAGAGAAAGAGAGAATCCACCTTATTTTTTCATCTGGGTTCTGTTTTTCTGACAGTTGTGTATGTGATGCTGGGGTTTGAACTCAGGTCCTCGTGCATGCCAGGCAAGTGCTCTAACCACTGAGCCGCTGCTCCAGCCCTAGTGAAATTCTAAATATACCCAGTCTTGAAACTGAGCAAACGTCACCTCTTGAGACACTTTCCTCCATAAAGGAGAGGTGGGAAAGTGAAATGAGAAAACACTGCCCACCTCCTGGAGTCTGTGTGGAAGTCAGGTGAGGCCTTCAGAGTGCCTGCTATGTCCAGGTGTTGGTTTGGGTGTCCCCAGCGGAGCATGGTTGAAGACAGTGCACAGGGCGGTGACCCTGGGACGTGTGCAGCTGTTAGGCAGTGAGTCGCAGCAGGGGTCCCTAGGTCGTTTGAGAACTGCCCTTGAAAGGGACTGTGGGCCCCACCTGTCCTCTCTCTCTGTTCCAACTCATGACAGGACCGCTCACTCTGCCTGCGCTCCCCCAGGAAGTACCACCCTTGCCCAAGGCCAAACCAATGAGGCCCACAGAGCTGGAACTTGCTACACTGTGAACCAGAGCCACCTTTTCTCCTACACAGTTAGTTGCCTCGTATGTTTTGTTGTAGTGATGTAAAACTGACTGATACAGTAACCGAGAATTAGTGAGAGCTCAGGCACAATCCGGACAATTCCAAAGACTGCTGTGATTCCACCTGCTTCATCTGTAAAGCCCGGAAGTCCCTTCTCACATCTGCTCAGGATATAGCTCCTCTCTGCGGTCCCACTCAATTCATCGTGCAGAGCGAGGGTTGTGATCTCATCTCCAAAACAGTGTAATTCAAAGAAACTGAGGGCAGGTCAAGTTCGTCCACCTTTGAAGTGGCACTGACGTGGTCATGAGCCAGTGAGGGGCAGCTGACGTGGAGCGATTCGACAAAGGTCAGCACTTCCTCCAGGAAGCACGTACTCTGTCATTGCTTTGTGCTGCTAGCCGTGGCCTGCTGAAAGTAAGGCGAGGCCTGGTTACCATCCATCTACATAGGAGGGCGTGTAATGGCAAGAGTGGGACACTGTGTGGGCGTGATGGCACACCCCTGTAATCCCGGCGGCTTGGGAGAGTCCCAAGTTCAAGCCCCACCTCATCAACTTAGGGAGGCCCTGTCTCAAAATAAAAAAAAAAAAAAAAGGGCTGGGGATGTGGGTCAGTGGTTAAGCACCCCTGGGTTCAATCCCTGGTACCAAAAAAAAAAAAAAAAGCTCTTCAATAAAGAACAAAGCAAAGACCTTAGGAAAAAAGGGGGGTGGAAAAGGATCCATTGAACACCCAAACTGAAAACCAGATTAATTCCCCATGGGAGCTAATGCTCAGCAACATTTCCTGTGTGCCAGTCAGTTCTCAGCTCACACGACTCCGCTCTGGACCTCGGTGCGCTCCAGCAGGAAGGTGCGGACGCCCTCTTACGCTGAGAAGCAGCAAGCCAGCCTGGGCCCAAGGGAGAGCTCACGGGCAAAGAGCAGACCTGCAGTCAGGTAAAGGCACCCGAGTCTGCACGCATGACCTCCTGTCCCCTCCCCTTCGCAGCCTCACAGAGACGTGTCCCAGGGGCCAAGGAGTCTCAAGAAAAGGAGAGCAATCCTACCGAAAATCTGGAGGCCACAAGCTCTGCTATGGTTTAGATGTGAGGTATCCCCAAGAGCTCACGTGTGAGACCATGCAAGAAAGCATGGAGGTGAAGTGAGGGGGGTAGGAGAGCCTGAATCGGTGTCAACCACTGATGGATTGATGGTCACAGCAGCGAAACAAGCCCTCACACAATGCAGCACCAGCGAAGTTGTGCTGGCTAAAATCAGAGAGCTGAAGACAGTCCTCCAGGAAGAAAAAGGAGGCAACCGCGGCTGGTGGCTTAAGTCCTCTGTGTGGAACCAGTCGCTAAGAGGAGCCCCAGACTTGTAATAAGGGGAAAGCTGGAGGGGAACAGACGAGCTGGGAAAACATGAGGGCTGGTGGAGAATACAACAGGGGGAGGACACGGGAGGAGCAATGAATGCCAATCAGTACCTTCAGATGTCAAGACAATGACAGCGAGAATATCACATCTGCTAAAATCAGGAGTTTGTCGACAGCAAACAGCAATCTGATTCAAAAATGGACAGAGAGCGTGAGTAGACACTGAACTCACCAGTCTCTGTGACGTGGAAATCTAAATCCCCACGAGACACCATCACACAGGACAGCTGATGTGTTTAACGGGAATAACACATGCTGGTGAGAATCGAGAGAAAGTGGAACCCTTGTGCATTGCTGGGGGACACAGAAAATGGGGCATATGCCATGGAAAAACATTACAGCAATTCCTCAAAAACTAAAAATAAGACAGCCATAGGATCCAGCAATTCTGTCCCTGGGCAAAAGAGAGAAAATCAGGGACTTGAACAGACAGCTGTACGCTCATGTTCACAGCGGCATTATCACAAGGCCAAGAGGTGGAAGCAGCCGAGGATCTGTTGAGACCGGAATGAATGAACACACTGCAGTCCGTGCACACAAGGAGATAGTATTCAGCCTTTAAAAAGGAAGCAAACTCTTACCCACGCTTCAACACGGATGAACCTTGAAGGCACTGTGCTCAGTGACATGAGTGAGACACAGAAGGACAAGCAACATGTGATTCTACTACATGAGGTACCTAAAGGGCTCAGATTCACAGACGCAGAAAGGCGAAGGTTAGTGGCCAGCAACGGAGGGTGGGGGGGTGAAAAGGCTGAAAGTGGTCACAGGGTTTCCTTTGGGGGATAAAAGTGTTCTGGCTGGCACTCTGATTGCTACCCCAACCGTATACAGAACGCCACAGATTTGTGAGTGCAGTAGCAAGCTGAACTTAGGTGAGCTGTTTAATAAATAACTCGGGGTTATTGGACTGTACACTGCATGAATGAAATCTACGGTATTGATATTATAGCCCCCAATGAAACTGTTAATTAAAAAAAATAAAGAGCAAGAGCTAAAGGGAAGCCAAGATTGGGGCTGGAGGCACTGTGCTGACGAAGGGCAGGTTTGCCCAAACTGTGCCCCGCCCCACGTCAACTGCAGCTGTGGGTGGCAGTAGGGTGGGGGAGCAGAGGGGGGCAGGGTTGCAAATTGGGAGACTAATGGGTCAAATGAAGCCCACCAGGTTTATTTACTGCTGGACTTTTTTGGAAACTTTACACAATTTATTGAGCAGAGCAAACCTCAAAAGGGAGATAGATGGGTATGTTGCCCAAATTTATGTGGCACCAGAACATTTTATGAGGATCATATCTCATAGACTAATGAGAAACTCAGACAGATAAATGAAAGATTGACCGAATGGGTGGATGGGGTTACAGTGGGGTCAAGGCCACAGCAAAGGGAATCACAGGGAGCAGTCCAGCCACCAGGCTCCATGAATGTGAATAGCTAGGTCCATGGAAACCTCCTTTCCAACAGCTCTTGGCTCTAAGCGTTCAGTCTCCCACCAGTGTCTGCATTACCAGCCTGCATCAGCCTGAAGACGTTCTTCTCTTTACTAGATGTAATAGCACACGCAATCCACTTTTCTTTTTTGTACAAACGCTACAGATGATCAAAGAGTTTTCGTTAGACACATGTGAACAGTGGGTATTAAAAGTGGTCAAAACAGGAAACTGAAAAGCGCACGCGCAGTGTTAGACCTAAGTGCCACACTGTAAATCTAAATGTGAAGCATAGGGGCTGCAGCGGTGGCTCAGTGGTTACAGCGCTTGCCTGGCATGCGCCAGGACCCGGGTTCAAACCCCAGGCCACATGCACAACCAAGTGTCAGAGCAATGAACACCACGTGCAAACCAAATAAAATTGATTCTCTCTTTCCATCTCTCTCACTGTCCCTCTCTCTCTTAAATAAATAAGTAATGAAATGTGAAGCATAGAACTACCAAGGAATAACCCAGAGAAAATTCTGATTTTCTATGTAGTTGTCTTTCAGGTCTGAGATTTTTCTCCCAAAAGGTCAGCAGGTAAACTGAGTCTTAAAATAGAAGCAAAAACAGGATTTTCAAGACAGGGAAGATGGGGAGGAAAAACAGCAGGAGTCCTGGAGCAATGGATTTTATTTGCACTTTTTTGAAGTAAACTGATTAATACCAACCAGGACTAAGAGGGCATTCTGCCCTTAAGAAAGCTAGATAGGGGTATCCCAAACATTCCAGTCATTTACCTAAGCATTCGTGGCAGGCAGCGTCCGAGAATGTCACCCGCCACCCTTCCACCGACACGTCCACCTCGGTAAGGCCAGCCCTTTACCGTTTGTCCAGATGGACTACGCAGCTGTGTCTCTCCAAAGCTACCACACACCTGGGCCAGGACACTGAGGGCCCACCTGACCTGCAGCTGACGGGCCAGATATGTCGCACCCACCTTGAGCCGCGTCTGTCTCTACTGCGTTTCCACGCTGGGAGCACGGGATGAAACTGGCCAGCACCGCACCAGCAGCCGCAAACACGGGGCGCACTCCTTGAGAGGGGCGGCCAGGATTTCACACGCACCTTTAATGGGGGTGCGAAAAGACACAGCTGCGGCTCACGCAACGCTCACCACATTCTCCTTCCCAGGCTGCAGATCCGTGAACGGAGGAGATGAACAGGAAACCAAGGACAATGACCCCCTGGTGAACAACGAGAATAAAAAACAAACCCTGGGCTTGCCTCTCTGCCGCTCCTGGAGAGAAGAAAGGCTGAAGCCGAAGGAGAAGCGTTCTCTTTCCCTGGAGAAGCTGTCCCCAACAATAACCCAAACTCATAAACTGTTCTAGTGCCAAAGACATTTCAGCAAGGTACCCATCGGTCTCCTTTTTGAGGTTCATTCTGCTCATTTAATGTGCAAAGTTTCTCAAAATGTCCAGCAGTAAATAACCTGGTGAGCTTTGTTAGGTCTGGCCCATTAGTCCCCCAGTCTGCAGCCCTGCCACCCTCACCCCCGCACTGCTCTGCACTGCCCCAGGTGTTCCTGATGTAGGGTGGGCACACTGGGGGCAAATCCAATGTTGTGGTTTAAAGTTTGGAAAAGCTCACCTCTAAATATTTCTGGGTGGTTATTTTTTAGAGAGAAGGCAGGGGGACTTTTGATTACATGTTCATTGCCTTTCGCTGTTATTTGTTTATTCAAGTTCTATTTCTTCTTCAAGGAACTTGTTTGATCCTTCAGGGGAAATTAGAAGTATAGAGGAATTCCATGTATAACATTTACAACTTTCCTGTACATCTAGAATTATTTCCAAATAAAAAGGATTTCTTAAAACTACAAAAAAAACTAATAGATCTCATGCACAAAAGCATCAAAAATGATAAAGAAGGTATCAAGAATGAAATCTAACAAAAGATGTGCTATATTACAGGATGCTACTAAAAGACACTCAACAAACAATACAGCAATATAATAAATAACAAGTAAAACAGACATATGCTATGTGTAGCAAAACAACTCAATATCATGAAGATGTCATTTCTCACATGCCCAAAAAACTTGCAAGAGAGGCTGAAAAGAACCAGGTGAGAACTTACCCTACCAACATTTGACACATCAGGAAGATGGAGCAATTAAAGCAATGTGGCATTTGGCAGGAAACCAACATAATTCACCATGACATTACACAACAGAGATAACAGTAATAGACAAGTTTTTTTTAACCAAACTTGCCAACTGAATATAAAATTCATGTATAGAATGAAACGCCAAATATAGATGATTATTTTTAAAAAAAATAAGAAGAGGCTGATACAGGAGGATCTCAAATTTGAGGGCAGCCTCAGCAATAAAAAGTAAAAAGGACTGAGAATGGAGCTCAGATAAAGCACCCATGGCTTCAATCCCCAGTACCAAAAAAAAAAAAAAAAAGGAAAAGAAAAGAAAGAAAAGGACAAGAAAGAGGGGAACTTGATCTGTACAACAAAACTTATCAGAAGGATCTTCCCCGCAGTTTCCTGTAAGTCTTGACATACACTTATTAAGTCAATTGTGAGCTACAGAGGACAGACTAATGCTGTGGACTAAACTGTGGTTGGAAAAAAAATCCATATATTGAAATTCCAAGTCCAATGTGACTGAACTTGGAGATGGAGTTTTAAGCTATAATTAAGGTTAAGGGAGGTCACAGGGCAGTCCTATTTCAACAGAAGAGGAAGACAGAGAAGTCCCAGCCCCTGGTGAGGACACAGACAGGTAGCTGTTTGTAAACCAGAGGGGGCCCACACCACAAGCCAACTGTGCTGACGCCCAAGTCTGCCATTTATCCAGCCTCCACAACCACGGGCAAATTAGCTTCCATTGAGCAAGCTTCCTAGTCCATGGTACCTTGGTCTGGCAGCCTAAGCCAACCAAGATAATCAATAAAGCAGAAGAAACAGCCCGAAAAGGGATCACACTGCTTTAGTCTGCTATTTGCCAAAAAGACGTAACAAGAACAATTTCAGAGGCCTCAGTTCATAGACAGCCACCTCCATCGCTCTAGGCCCAAGGTGAGCCAGAACATCTCAGGGGAGGGATGCGGAGGAGGAGGGCAGCTCAGAGCCTGGTATCAGGAAAACGGAGCCACTTCTGCTTATCAGAAAGAAAATACACATCCCCAGTGGCCTATGTCCTCCAGCCACACCCTAAGAGCCAACAGTCACCCCGTTAATCCCCAGTTAATCTTTATGGGTGAATTAGCGCAGCAATTAAGTTAAGGCTTTCATAAACTAATCACTTCACCTCTGAACTTTCTTGCATTATCTCACACACAAGCTTCTGGGGAAACTTCAAATCCAAACTGTCACACGCACATATGACAGTTGGTATTACACATCACCAGGAAAAGGACTATTGAGTTAATGAACTGAGACCACTACTGACTATTCATTTGGAAAAATTAAATTTGAATCCCTGACTCACAACATACCAAAAATAAAAGGCAGGCCACAACCCAAAAAAGGATAAGCAAAACTTTACAACTTCTAGAAGAAAATATTCCAGATGATCTTCAAAACCTTAGTGTTGGGGGGTGAGCTGGAGCGGTGGCTCAGCGCTATTGCGCTTGCCTGGCATGCACAAGGACTCAGGTTCGAACCCCAGCACCACGTACACAACTAAGTGTTGGAGCTATGAAAGCCATGTGAAAAACTCAATAAAAATTGGTTTTCTCTGTCTCTCACTGTCCTTCTCTCTTTAAAAAATAAAATAATACTTTCAATTCCTCCAAGCTACACCCTGAGTTTGAGGACAATGTGAAGCCTGAGTGTACCTTTAAAAAAATTGTAATAAACTTATAGGAAAAACAAATGAGGGGCTGGAGCGGTGGCTCAGTGGTAGAGCCCTTGCCTGGCATATGCGGGAACCCGGACACAAACCCCAGCACCACACACTCAACTAAGTGTCAGAAAAACAAAAACCAGATGAAAAACTGAATAAATAAAAATTGACTAATCTCTTTCTCTCGCTCTCTCTTTTCTTATTATTTGTTCGACATAGTCTTATATATTTTAGGGAATCGTTGTTACATATTCACGCATACATGGATATTGACAAAGTAAGTTAAGGCCCATCCCAGTCCAGGATCTCCCGCTGCATCCATTCCTCACGCTCACATCTCCTCTGCAACGCCCCCATGCTATAACTGGAAATGAGCATACACATGTGTACTGATTTTTGACATTTCTGAGTTTCTCTGCCTGCCTGTGCATGGTTAGGCCTCTCATGGGAGTTGAGTGTTCCCAGTTGTATCAATATTTCCCTTATTGGGCTGGAGCGGTGGCTCGGCAGTTACAGCGCTTGCCTGGCATGCGCAAGTACTCAGGTTCAAACCCCAGCACCCACGTACACAACTAAGTGTCAGAGCAACAAAAGCCATGTGAAAAACTCAATAAAAATGGATTCTGTCTGTCTGTCTCTCTCTCTCTCACTGTCCTTCTCTCTTTAAAAAAAAAGAATAATAATTCCCCTAATCTCTCCCTCCCCTCCCTGCCTCCCTCCCTTCTCCACCCCTTCATAGCTATGGTTCCCCTAGCTTATGTGAAATTTCAACTATGGTGAGTTTATTACTTAAACTTAGCTAACTCTCTTTCTCAAAAAAAAAAAAAAAGAAAGAAAGAAAGAGCTGAGCAAACACGCATAAAGACCAGAGAAAGGAAGACTGTTAGTGTTAATCAGTTTCCTGTTGCAGTGAGAAAATCCTGAGAAAATCAGCTTAGAGGAGGAAATTTTGATTTTGGTTCTGAGGTTTCAGAACAGGGTCAGCTGGCTGCATTGCTGCCCAGGTGAGGCAGAACACAATGGTGGTGACAGTGTGTGGCAAAGGAGGCTGCTCCCCGTGTGGCCACCAGGAAGCAGAGAGAGCGGAAAGGGCAGGGACCAGACATACTGTCCAGGGCACAACCCCATAATCACCTCTCCCACTAGGCCCCATGCTCCAAAGTCTCTGCCACCTCCCAATCGCACCATGGCCTTTCAGGGCTCCTTGAGATTCAAATCATATGAGGAGGAAAAGGAAGGGGCAGGAATGTGCAGAGCAGCCGCTCTGGAGAAGGTCAGACTCCCAGAAGCAGATTAAAGGTGTCTGCAATCGCAGCCAGGAGAAATGACAAACCCAGACTCAGCGAAGCAAGAAAGGACATGTGCGATGACACAGACACAGAGCGAGCTTGGAAAGCGAGCTTGCAGAGCTCAGAGAACACACGCGGACAGCCAGAACACCTCTGCGGAATGAATCAACAAACGGGAAGCGGTAAGAGGAGGAAAGACGGAGCTGCAGCCTGGGAGCAGCAGGGAGGAAGGGCTTCCGGGAAGCGCTCCGGCACAGAGATAGACAGGGACGGAACTCCGACGACAACCCACACAACCCTGGGGGTCCGCATCTGCCTCCACGCACCCTGCTGGGCCGCAAAGGACTTTCAACAAATCTTGTTAGCAATGCGTTAAAAAGCAAGTTGATTTGTTTTTGTTTTTAAGTTCAATCTAACTAGTTTTGTGTCTTTATTCCCATACCCCATTCTCGATCAAGAGCAATATGATTCAGCACAGTAAAGAGCTTTGAAAATAACAAGAACGTAACAACAGCAGTAAGAGAGAGACCCGGCTAAAGTGTAGCTTGCTGATTACCACGCTTGCCTGACATGCACGGGGACACAGGTTCGAACCCCAGCACTACGTACACAACGGAGCGTCAGAGCAACAAAAGCCACATGGAAAACCAAAAAAAACCGATTCTCTTTCTCTCTCACTGTCTCTCACTGTCTCTTTTCCCACCCCCCTCACTTTAAAAATAAATAAATAAATAAATAAATAAGAAGCCATACCTTACACAGCACTGCTCTGTCTTCAGATACTCAGGACCATCTAATCCTACAACCACCCCCAATGAAATACGTGCTGTTGTTATCTTCAGTTTCAGTGGAGGAAAACTAGGAAACTGAGGCATACAGAAACTAAGTAACACCCCCAATTACATAACAAAAACCCAGTAGCACTAGGATTCCAACCAGGCTTCCCCCTCCAGGTCCTGAGCTCTTGGTTATCACAGGGAATATTGAGGGAATGAGAAAATAAATTATCAGCTTTCGTTTACCCAACTCGGATTCAATCACGCTCTAGTGCTTTGTCTCCGATTGAGGATATGGGATGATGTTCAGAATTCAGACTAAAAATTCTGCTTGATTTATCAAATGAGTCTTGTCATAGAATGCTCTTATCTCCTGATCCTGAGCCACACGAGTTTGTCAAGATTTCTGCCACCCCCTTACCTACCACTTCACTTTGGTCTTCAGTCACAGGCTCCGATTACCCGCTCCGTCCACAGGCAAAGAAAAATATGGTCAAAACCAGCCACATGCAAAGGCTGACGGAGCTGCACCCCCAGGTCCAGGCAGAGGAGAAGGGCCCAGAACTAGGAGAGCAGAGAGGAGCCCTTCCTCAGGGAAGGGAGAGAGGGGAGGGAAGAAAGGAGGGAAGGAGAAGAGGAGGCTGAGCTGCTGCAGGGCACCTAATCCCTGGGTGGGGCCAAGAGCAACCTGCCCGGCTCCTGATTACTGCTGAGTACAGTTAGGGGTGGGGTGTGTTCCTTCAAGGTCCATTTCAAAAAGACCTGATCCTAGCCAGTTTGCCACCATTATAAGCAACTGTGGCAATACCCTTGTGTCTAGCTCCATTTTAGATTAGCTCTACTTTGCAAATTGCCCCTCATAAAGTTATTGTTTCTGCCCTTTACACAGCATTGAAAATTCCAAATGACACCACTTTTGAGTGACTGTGATTGTAACTGCTAGAGTCAATGATTGCAGAAAAAGGAACTAGACAAACATGGTCTCAAGACCTCCTGATTAGTTTTTCACAGCCTGGGACATCTGATGGTCTTCAGATTATATCAAAGTGTGATCTAAGGACTTGTAAATCTTATTCTTTAATTAAAAGTGGAACAATGTTTAAGCTGCAGGGGAATAACATGTTTATCTAAAAAAAAAGTATAGCAATTGGCCTAGGATACAAAAGTCAATTGGTTCTCTCAGGATATTCCACCAGAAGAGAAAACACAGACCCTGGATGATGAAGAACCCCCTGACATGTATCCTTCTTGCCCAATTTCCATAACATCTCCTTTTCTCCCCATAGAAGTCCTTAGATGTATCTGAGCTCCTGAAGATGGTATTTGTTTGGGGGACAATAGGATCCATCTTCTCAGGTGCCAGTCCTTGAATAAACTGACTTCCTTCCCACCAACTCTCAGCTCCTAAATACTGGCTTTTAAGTGGCCAGTAGCCAAACCTGGGTCTGCCAACACCACTGGCCTGGGGAGAGAGGCTGGTAAGTGCCCGACAACTTCTTAAGGCTGTTGGAACTGGGATTCAAGACCAGGATCTAGTCCTGGCCGAAAACCAAGTAGAAACCTGATCAGGAGCTCAGTCAAATGGAGAAGCATGCACAAGAGACAAACAGGGCTCCCATGGGACCTAAGTGCCTTGGCCCAGAGCCCAAGGCTAAGTCCCAGGAAGACAGGGAGCCTCTGGATCACTTCCAGGATCATGTGCACCGGTCTGACCAGCAAGTTGTCCAGTGCCTGCAGTCAGTGGGCAGAGACTGATGAAGGAGGGCTCTGCACTTACAGAAGGATGAAGACTGTCACCACTCAAGGATGCCTGGTGACACACAGGCAGAGAGAATCACATAACAGCAAACATCAAAGCACCTACTTAGAGATCTCACAAAAGGAGGTACACCTGGGTCTCAAAGAACCTTTTCAAAGACAGTACTGTTGAGGTGACACGGTAGGGGAGTGTCGACTTTCAGGATCTGCTTCCAGGAGTTACAGTCCTCCTATCTTTACACTGGGCTCCTTCCTGAACATCACACTTGAATATTTTTTTTAAATTTACATTAAGGAAAAAAACTATGCAAAGAACTGATTTGAAAAATAGAAGGAGAAACGAAGGGAAATAGAAAACAGGCCTTAAGTCACTGACAGTCTATTTTTTAAAAAATGGCATTAAACATTCTCTCTTTGAAACCAAAGTTACATATCACACACATGCTTTAATAAAAAAACACCACAAAACATGGTGCATGGAGCAGACCGCATGTGTAGGTGGTGCTGGAAACCAGGGCTAGCACATGCCAAGCAAGCACCCTCCCATGAGCTGCGGGACTGCCCAGAACTACAATTTAATTGAAATACTTCATTACACATAAGGATGGGCTGATCAGCATACACTTCTCCACTAGAGCCACTAATTACTCCCTACATCTATAAAACACTGGTAATGCAGCCTCCTCACGTCCCAGTACTCACTGGGCTATGACACTTCCCCAGATCTCTTCCCATTACATTCTATTCTTCCATGTCTTTAACCCAGGATGGATATTGTAAACGAGGGAAACGCAGAACATGTGAGATAATGCTAATATTTACAAGAAGTGGCAAAGATTTCTTTTTTTTTTTTAACGTTTGTCAGGAAGAGTGAAAAACAATTATACAACATGTGATTGCTGCAGATTTTAGTTTTGGAATTTGGAAATGGAACTTATCCCCCAAAAGTCATAAGAAACCTAATCAAAAAGTGAAACAGAGGGACTGGAGCAGTGGCTGGGTGGTTGGAGCGCTTGCCTGGCATGACCCTAGTTCAAACCCCAGCACCACAAGCACAAGTAAGTGTTGGAGAAACAAAGGCCAGATGAAAAAAATAAATAAAACTGATTCTCTCTTTCCTCTCTCTTTCTCACTCCCCCTCTTTCTTTAAAAAAAAAAAAGTTAAACAGAAACAGGATGGGAAAAGGGAGTTGCTCAAATATAAATATTTTCTGCACATATTTACCATGCATATCATACCGGTGTGCCCCACGCAAACACACACACACCTGATACAGCTAGTGTAAAAAAAAAAAAAACTGCTGCTTTCCAAATCTTAAGGTACCTCGCCGCATTTAGAAATGACCTGAGAGCCTTCCTTTCGCCTCCCGCAGTCAACTTCCCTCCCGTCACTCCTGAGCGAGAAGATGGCTTTTCACCATTTTGCCTATCAGCCCTCGCCGCCCCCACAGCCCTGAGGGAGCTGCCTGCTGCGGAGTTGCTTGGTTTTTTAAGATCTGGTTATTCTTTTTACTTGAGTGACGTTTCTATCGATGTTAATTCCCTGCTGCGCTTGCACGGTTGCCCACCCTGGAACACAACTTCCCGGTGGGTGGCGTGCGTAGAGACGAGACTTTATCAATGAATACATACAGTGTCACGCCAAGTCCCTGGACCTCTGCTCTGAACCATTTGTTTCCTTAAGGAGATACAGAAGGAGGAAGGACACCCACCCACCAGCAGCCTGCAGTGCGCGGTCCCAGGGCGCGCTGTCACCTGCGCCCGGCACCCACGCCCCCGCGCGCAGCCTACCCGGGTCCCCGGCGTCCCCGCACGCCTGCCCCCGCCCCCTCCCGGTCCCCTACCGTGCGCTGCGCATCCTGGGCGCCCGGGCCACCTGGACCCCTCCGCAACCTCAGTGCGGCATCCCGGCCGGCTGAGGCAGGGGGCGCGCATCCGGCCGGCGGCGCGGCTGGTCCAGGCCCGGGATGGGTTTTCGGCTCCACTCTGCATTTAGGAGGTGGGCGGAGCGCGCGGCGGGCGCTCGGGAAATCTGATAGGTGAGGCGGCCGGGCGGGGGAGCGGGGCGCTGCGGGAGGCGGGGACCGGGGCTGGGGCGCCGCGGATCCCTACCGCTGCGGCTCCGACCCACCCAGCCCAGCAGAGCCGCCGAGAGGCAGGAGCTCTGCCGCGTTCCGCCTCCGGAGCCTCGGTGGACCCGGAGCCGCGGTGGACGCGCATCCTTGACCGGGCGCCAGAAATTCACCAGGGTAGAATTTGCTCTGATCCCCTAGGCCCGTGGAGTTTGCCGTCCTGCTGTCCCCGGGGACAGTCCCAAAGTTAACTTTGAAAATGCTCCCAGTGCGGAAAAGGCAGTGGGATCCTGTGCTTCTCACACCCCGGATGCCCCCGGAACACCTCCCTCCTCGCTGCCTCTTTTCAAAGAGAAGCTATTTCGTACAAAAGGTCTGCCTCTGAGCGGAGTCAAGGTCAAAAACAGGATGGGGAGCTTTGCGGACCCTTAATTCCGCAGACAACGAAAGAAACAGGTGCTAGGTTTCCCATTTTATAGATGAGGAAAGAGGTACAAATTCAAAGGACCGTCCTAGGTCACGCAGCCGGAGGCAGAGCCCGAATTGAATACAAACATGTTGCAGGCATAGCCAGTAAGGGGGCAGGGTGGCAGATGAGGGCAGCAGGACCCAGCCTTTCTCCGACGGACAAAAAGGTAGACTTTGTGTGTGTGTTTGTGTGCGCGCTCGTGTGTGTGTGTGTGTGTGTGTGTGTGTATTTCAGGAGTTGAGGACTTACCATCTGGTAAGTCATCAACCCAACCCGGTAGTAAATTCCATGCAGCCGGTTCTCAGGCCCCCACCCTAAGCTAAATGAATCTTATTTTCCTTAATGTCCTGTCTTCAAATGCTTCAGAACAATGCTAGTCCTTGTTTCCCCTCTGCCAACATGTGATCATTTTTGCACACGATGAAGTGGGCTAGTGGGGCCGGGAGGGGGGAGGATGTAGCAAAGAATTGAGAAGAATCCAAAGCCTGAAACATGTAGACTCCTTGAGGCCTGGGAGAAGGAAGGCTGGGCACTGAGAAACCTCTGATGAGGAGCAGCAGGTTCATAGTAGCGGTGCCACCACACAATCACCAGCCCCGATTATGAAACTCCCACACCATTCTGCAGCAGGCTTCCTACGGAAGCTGCTGTTTCCTGGGGTAACCAAGCGTGCCTGGCATTAACGGCTCATAGACCTAGCAGGGCACAGCCTCTGGCAGCCCCTGGGGGGCAGGTACCAGCCGGAGGTGAGGGTGCTATCCTCCCAGCTCTAGGGATGCCCTCTCTGCCACCCTGCCCACCCTGCCTGCCTTCCCCAGCGCCTCCAGCCAGGGTCTCCTGGCTCAGACTGTTCACAGGAGGAGGGTGCAGGACCCAGAGAAAGGGGCCCCGGGGAGGGGACTGAGCATCCACACTGAGGAGCAGGGGGCTCAGCAGCCTGGCATGGAGGAGTGAAAACCATTGCACCCAGACAGCCTTGGAGCTGCGTGATGAGAAGCCTCGGATGTATGAGGCCAAGCATGGTGGAGAGAGCATTCCAGATGGAAGGGGGCAGGCGGGGCAATGGCCCTGCAACCTACCTGGACTGGGGATTACTGTGCAGAAAGTGGGCTCAGAGTGCAGGAGACCCCCAGGAGATGACCTGGGGCCACCTGGCGGGAAACTCATGGCCTAGGCGCTGACCTTGGTGTTAGCTAAACCGCAAGAGGCAGGCAGTGGGTGACTCTGTTCCTGTCACTCTGAGGGTGGGTCGCATCTGTGAGCCATGCAAACTGCACCTCTTCCCATGTGTCCCCAACCCTCTGCAGAGCCTGGTACCAGTGACAGCTGGTCAGAACATCCAGCCTTCCCATGGGTCACTGAGACCCCAAGCGGGATTCTCTACCTCAGCTCAGTTGACAGTGTGGGTCAGATCATTCTTTATGTGGGTGTACTGCACGTGATAGGATGGTTAGCATTGTCCTCCGTCTCTACCCACTCGGTTGTGACAGCAGAAAACATCTCCAGATTTGCCAAAACTCCAGTGAGGAGCAGACCATCCCCAGCTGAGAATGCTGCTGCAGTAGACAGGAAGGGGACCCAGAGCCCCCCAAGTAGCTACAGGAACCATTTATCAAGACTGCTTCAAGGAAACAGCCACTCATCAAGGTTGGAAGGCTACGCCATGACAGGGTCCTGGTCAGAGTCCTTTGCTGCCAGTCCCCTGAGCTGCTCCAGCAGGCCCAGCTCACTCCCATCTCGAGACCCCTGCATGCCTCTTCCACTCCCAGGTGTTCAAGGCATTCCCTGCGTCCCCCAGGTCTCTGCTTAGGTGCCCCCCTGCTCCAGCTCTCATCATACCAAGTGGGGATGGCTGTTACCTGGCCTGCCACATGCACCACCGTGGTGTGGCCACCATCTGGGGACCCGTGAAGCACATCACGGATCTTCAGGGGGGCACCTGCCTATGCAGCTGAGCCACCCCCCATGCACAGGCTGCCCTTTCCCCTCCCAGGTGGGGGCCCTTCAGAGGGTGGAGCGTCAGAGTCTAACTGTGACTGCCCCACACCCCAAGGGGACTGGGAAGATTGAGCTGAGGCTGCATGGCTGCGTGCTTTAACCCGCCAGGTGTGCATGGTACAGACAGGCGGGGCTGGGCCAGCCCACCACATGGCCCCTCAGTCCTATGTGTAGAAGGACCAGACTGCTGGAATGACGAAGGGACACACTCAGACCACAAAGGGAGGCTACCTGGACAGAGGAGGCCTGATTCCCAAAGGGAGGCTTCCTTAGGATGGTCCCAGGTCACCTCTACAAAACAGAGCCCAGCAGCCCTGCAGCCACAGCAAAGGACAGCAACCAGCGTCCACGTTGGCCTCCGGACACTTTTGCCTTCCTGATGTCATGCAAGCACTTTTGTCTTGGGATTCCAGAATAATGCAATTTTACAGCACATAAGATACCCAAGGGCTCTTGGAAAATGACCGCGGCGTTTCAGCTGCGGCTGGCTGTCTATACTAGGTTGCTGTGCAACACACTATCCTCTTCCCAGGCCTGTGCATTCCCTCTATCTCCAGTGAGTTCTAGAATATCTAGGCTGATTCCAAGGTCTCTAAACCAAACGTCCATCTGGAATCTTTAGACAGACGTTCCAAGCTAGGGAGGGACGGAGGGGCAGGGACGTGAAGAGCTTGGTCAACCTGGCTCTGGAATCTTCCCGCTCTCTAAACTGGCTCCATCCCTGTGTCCCTTCTGCACAGCCAACGTGACCGTTGGAAGGGTTATGGAAGCATGGTGCAGACGAGGGCCGCGGTCCCCGGGGCACTCCGTGCTTTCGTTTTGGTGGTGTGTGACAATTCTCATTTGCTTTCATTTCTGCCTTTTGAACTAGGTGGATGCAGCAAGGGGGGAGACCATGTCACTGCCTCCTATCCCCAGCACCTACCACAGTGCCTGAGCTCCAGGCAGCCAACAGCCAAACCAAGTCATAAGCTAGTGATTCATTAAATCACACAGAGCCTGAGCATGGTAAGCGCACATCACAGTAAGAATGGCACCACGACCATCTCCAAGGCCTTCTGACAGGGCAGCAAGCACAGTTGGTCACTGTCCAGATGGTTTGATTGATGGTCATTTTGGAAGGGGGAACTGCAGGTACCCTTGCTGCATACAAACAAAAATTTTTCCCTTCCTTCTTTCCGTTGGATTTCCAGGAAAAACAGTGGAAAATCCATTTCTTAAAAAAAAAAAAAAAAAATGGCCATCTTTCTGTCTCTAGCAGCGCTGACTTGGACAGCCCCGTCACGTGCAGCCAACAGCGCTTGGAGAGACTGGACTTGGGTCTAGTTTTCAGCCCAGACCCTGGGCTTTCTGTAGAACCCCCTGGTACCATCAGTGGTCGCATAACTTGTGTGATTGGGAGGGAAGTGGAAAGTGGGGTTCTAAAGTAGCATAACCAACTTCGTAAACCAGCACAGAGGCGGCAGCATTTCCCCCCAGTCCCGTTGCCCCGTCTCCTTGGGAAGTCACATTGTCTTCTCAGCCTGGCCTCCTTGCTTCCACCGCCCTTGGGAGACACCCTCCCCGCAGAGGCCCACAGCAGTCTTGCCAGAGGAGCTAGCTGTCCACCCAGCTCTGAGGGGTTTCTGATGTGTTGCCATCAAATTCACACTCAAAAGAATCCTCCACCCTGAGGGAGATGTTCCTGTGTGCAGAGCGCCACAGACAGCTCGGAAAGAGGCACGTTGAAGAGAGGACTGAGGTTTGGGACCATTTACAAGAGGACAGTCATTGGAAGTAGATAAATTCTGCAGTGCTGGCCTTGGTTGTCCATTATTCTTTGGGGGACACAGGAAAGGCAAACTGTTTCTCCTTAGGACCACACAGTGGCGGGACGGAGACTGGCTTAGCAGTGACCGACCTTGCCAGGCCTGGATGGGGATGCCAATATGAGCAGGAGCCTAGTGTGGCTTGGTGGGGACTCAGAAGGGCAAGGTGAGTCTAACCAGGGGTTGACCTTGACGCACCGTTTTCTCTTTAGAAGTAGAAACTCCTGTTTCAAAGGCAGTGTGTGGGGGCTTCTAAGACCACCAGAGTTGGTGCGTGGAAGGGGCTTTCTTCAGCTGCCTGCTTCCCACCATCTGCAGAGAGAGCACCTTGCATCCTTTGGGCTCCCACATCTCTGGATCTCCCACATCTCTGGATCAGTTCTGACCACCCACATTGGTTATGGGGACCTGGTGCAAAAATGCAGAAAGGAGGCAATGGGGGGTGGGCGCCGGGTTCCTCCTAACGCCAGATTCTTCTACTGCCCCCTGCAGATGTCCCCTGCGGCTGGCTGGCCACTGTGAGTGAGCAGGGCCAGGCCACTGAGTGGCAGGATCAATCAGCAATGTGCTTCTGGTCAGGCACTGCTCAAGCCTCAATCAAAGGCTGCTCGCTCCGGCTCTCGAAGCACCTGGCGCACAACGTCTCTGCAGCCAGCAGCTCTTATTATTTCACAGATGAAATGGAGAGCAGCCCCAGTCTCCAGTGGGGACAGAGCCTGGGGCACTTGTCACCCCAGTGTCCCAGGTCTGCAGTGGGACAGCACGACACGAGCTTGTCCTGCTTGAGCATGACAGCACTGATCACTTGGTGAATGGCCCGGGAGCCTGGCACTAGGAAGGGGTCCCCTCCCCTGCTATCCAGCGTCCTTGGCTGTGTCCACCACAGACTCCCACTTTGGTTTTAGTTTGCTTGTTTAACCCATCTCTTTTCAGAAGCAGTTTTTTTTTTTAAGAGAGAGGGACAGTGAGAGAGAGAGAGAGAAAGGATCAATTTTATTTAGTTTTTCACCTGGCTTTTGTTGCTCCTACGCTTCATTGTGTATGTGGTGCTGGGATTTGAACCCGCGTCCTTGTGCATGCCAGGCAAGCGCCATAACCGCTGAGCCACGGCTCCAGCCCCTCAGAAGCAGTTCTGATATCAAATAAAAAGTGCTGGCAATGCTCAGTGCTTGGAAACACCAATGTGAATTAAGGCTCTCTTCCATCACCGGTTCTATGGAGAAAAGCCTGGAAAAAGAATGCACTAAAGACAATTTGGGAAAACTTATTTAGGTATTTTTTTACTTTTTAAGAGAGAGTGAATCAATCTGCAGTTAGTTTTTCATCCAATTTTTGTTTTCCTGACACCTTGTTGTGTACGTGGTACTGGGGTTTGAACCTGGGACCTCGCGCATGTCGGGCAAGCACCTTAACCACTGAGCCACTGCTCCAGCCCTATGTGGTCATCTTTTTGGAAGTAGAAGCATTCGTGGCCCTGTGATAAGTGTGGTGTCACCCATCATTCTGGTGTCCGACATCCACTAACTCATTTCCTTCTCCATGTGGTTCTAGGAGGTGGGTGCTATTACACCCCATTTTACAGATGAGGAAACTGAGTCACAGAGAGGAGAGATAATTGGCCCAGGCAAAACCACTCCTCAGAAGATAGGAGCAGCACAGAGTTTCCCAGTAGGTATCTCGCCTCCTTAGCCCACCTAACTCCACTTTCTATCATCAATGTTAGAAAAATCTAAGGTGCCGGAAGAGAATCAGGCACACACGGGCTCCTCCCGTCAGCCTGGGGGAAGCAGGGCAGCAGTAGCTGGTGGAGATTTATTTCCAAGGAGGAAACCCCTAAAGCCATAATTAGCCACCGTGCTGGAAGCCAGATGAAATCCTTTAAAAAAAAGATAGGGAACTAATTACCCTACTTTCACCCGAGCAAAACAGCAAGAAACAGGGTGAAGAAAATGAGTAGGATGAACTGGAGACCAGGTAAAAATGGCAAAAGAAGCTGGACACACAACAGGGTACGGTCCCCTCAGCAGGGCAGAAAAGCCCTGTGCTCCCTTCCTCTGGGCCTCCACACTGTCCTCCCCTCAGGGATCTGCAGCACGACTTTCCAAGGTGCTCGCGGCCTGTGTGAGGGAGGCCAGCCTTTACAGAAGTCTGACCCCGCGTGTTGAAAATAAATTTAGCAAAAACCACGAGACAACATCCCGGGTCTCGCACACCGACAACCCGGGGCGACCCTGTCTAGACGGTGCCTTGTCAGAGCCTCTACTGTGAATCGTGAAGTCCAAGAGGGGCATGAGGAGGCAGTCTTTCCCAGATGGTCTGATGCTGAGACCCATTTTTCAAAGAGCATTTCCAGAGCCCACTCCAGGCCCTAGTGTTCCGTGCATGATGCCAGCTATCCCTGTCCTCATCCGAGGCCCGACCGGCATGGTGACACTCAACATGAACTCCCACAAGAGGAAGCTTGCTGAGGCCTTGGGAACCTGAGAAGTGCAATCCTTCATACAGCTGAGTTCCCGACATCGTGGATCCAGACTCCACCGTCCCCACAGCCCGCAGGGCCGAAAACAACAGCATGCTTGCAAATATGTGTTTTAAGAAAAGACAGGTGTTTGTCATGTTTTTCGGGGACTGGATCCCTGTCTCCCTAGCCCAGGAGAATAGCTCCTCTCTACATCGCCTGCAGGCAGCCGCGGGGAAGCCAGTGGCACAGGTTTCACCCGGCCATGCAGGAGGATGTCCCCACCACAACTCACACTGAGGTTCAACACCATCGTGAGGCGGAGAGAGGTGGCTCCAGGTGGACCTCTAAGAGGTGATTAGGTCAGGCGGGTTCTGCCCTTGCACACAATGTGGTCCATGGATGGACTCAGGGATTCAGGAGTTAGTGAATTTTCTCAGTGAGGATCTGTTATAAGATCCAGATGGCTCTGTTGCTTGCACACTATTCTCTTACCACCTGATGCCCCATGTCACCTGAGGGGCTCTGCAGAGTCCCCACCATCAAGAAGCCCTCAGCAGATGCAGCCCTTGACCTTGGACCTCTCAGCCTCCAGAGTTGTGAGCTGAAGGAACCTTCCTTTTTTATAAATTACCCAGTCTCTGGTGTTCAGTTACAGCCACAGAAAACAGTCTTGAGACCAACAGGAAGCTCCGGTGCTCCTCCTTCCACTGAGGCCCTTTGTAGACAAGCATGGTCAGTGACTGGCCCCATGGAGAAGACACAGGCATGAAAATGCTGCACAAGCCACACAGCTCCTGCCAAACGCAGAAGTATACCCTGTCCCCTGGGCAGAGGGAAGAGTGACAGGTGGGAAGCAAAGACGGTGACAGGTACCCTGGAAGTGCCTCCCACCAGCTCCCCCAGCCTCCCACTGCCTTGTGGAGGCACAGGGTTCCTGTCCACCCTAGCCCAGCGCAGAAGGCCCTTGTCCTCTCACTCCCTCCCTAGGGCAGCTGATCTTCCCCTTCCACCCAGGCCAGGCCTCTCCTGCACTGAGGCACTGGGCAGCCTCCCCAGGACTGGCCTCTCAGTGAAGCCCTTGCTTAAAAACCACAATCGTGCAGCCGGAGGTGCACATGCACACACACACACGCACATGTACACACACGCACACACATGCATCCGCGCTCATGCATGCGCACACATGCACGCGCATGCACACATACACACGTGTGCACACACATGCATACACGAAGATACACACCACACACATGCACACACATGCACACATACACATGCACACACGCATGTTCACACATGCATACACATGCCCACACACATGCATGCACACACACATGCACAAAGATACGCACACACCACACACATGCACTCACGTGCACATACACACATGCATACACACGTGCATGCACCCATGCACATGCATGCCCGCATACACATGTGCGCACACGTGCACGAACATGCACACACAAACATGCAAGCACACGTGTGTGCACACATGTGTGCATGTGCACGCACACACAGGCACGAAGATATGTGCACACATATACGCATGCATACACACATGCACACACATGCAGGCACGAATGTATACACACACCACACACATGCACACATGCATACATACATGCGCTCACACACACACATGCACGCATGCACATAGGAAAGATCATTCACAGTCTGGCCTCAGATTGCTCCCCTGGTCTCAACTCTGCCCCAGCACTGCTTGGCCTCTGTCCCCAGCCACGGTCACAGTCCATCATCTGTG
Organism: Aplodontia rufa; assembly: GCA_004027875.1. Lineage (NCBI taxonomy): Eukaryota > Metazoa > Chordata > Mammalia > Rodentia > Aplodontiidae > Aplodontia > Aplodontia rufa. The sequence goes on along the minus strand of PVKS010009102.1, from coordinate 31,068 downwards.
AAACTCCACTCCGGTATTATCTATTCCTGTCCTGCCCACTCTTTCTTTCCCAGGTCCCTAGCAGACTGTTATTCAGGTCTCAAAGCCCCTCTGGAATGCCACATTCTCTCCCTGGTTCATTCGTGACTTTGTCCTTGGGGCACATTTGCATTCACCACACTGCACTGTTGGGGCTCCTCCATCAGCTCATGTCAGCCACCCCACCCAGGGGAAAGGACCTCTTGTCACTTATGTCCCCAACTCTTGCATGGCATTACCAGGTCGATGCTGAGGATGTCCCTACCTGTGCGCTGTGATCCCCAGAGGCCGGCCCTTGGCGTGGTGCAGAGGCCAGGGTGACGGCTGCTCTGTGTTCTGGGAGGAGCCAGCCTCCGTCATTCGGACTAAACATGGAAGACTGCTGAGGCCGAGGGCTGCGCAGAAGGACAGGTGCTTTCCAGGAGGCCAAGGCTGCAGACACTGTGCTGCCGGGACAGCTGCCTCCGGCCGCAGGGAGGTCCCAGTAGTATGAGGGGCAGCTGGCAGGAGCCAGGGAAGAGAGTGCCAGGGACCGGGACCTGGGTGCCATGCTCCACACACCTGGCTTGGTCTGCTCATGATCCACATTGGGGGGTGGCATTTCGTTCCTGTGGCTCAGGCCCTGGTCACAAGGAAAGGACTCTGGAGATGACAGGTGCCTCTTAGGAGTTATTTCCTTCTCTGTGGAAAAGCAGTAGCCCTGCATTTCAACAGGGCCTCCTGCTGGGGCTTCCTACGCACAGGTCGGAGGCCAGTGGGGTCCAAGCTCACACAGAGCTGGACAGCGCGTTCTCATGAAGGAAGCAGTCAGAGAGCTCCCCTGTGGAGCAGTGCAGGGTCATGCAGAGTGCAGAACATTCTGGAAGGAGTTGAACCACCGGACTTAATAAGCTCAGAAAACCTAGCAGAACAGGAACAGGTGGGTAGACCTTGGCGCTGCGCGCTGGCCTGTCTCGCGGGTGGAGCGGGGACAACTTACCTGGGTCGCAAGCAGGGGCCGAAACCAGCGCTCCCCACGTCACAGGTTTAAATCTTAGAAAAGCAATCATAAAAAAGACGCATGCTTCTTCTTTTATAGCGTAAGAAATGGTTTAACCATTTAATGCCTAGGATTTCGAGTCTCTAAATGGAATGCTATAATTCTCATGTTTTTAGTGATAATAGCTGTTCTGCGACGCCCGGTTCCCCTGCTGGTAAAGAAGTCTCTCGTTAATTCACTCTGCCCAGCTCTTCCCTGCAGGAGCAGCAAGGACAGGGCCTTCGTGGCCGTAGTCCTTACCCATGACCTGACTCGGGCACCCAGCAACACTGGGATCAAGGATGTTTTCTGGGGTGTCCTTGGGGATCCCCCGGCTCCCGCCTCAGGCCCACTGCTCCCCTTCATCCAACTTGAGGGTTAAAATCCCGCCACAATTCTGCCTGGCTTCGCCACGTGGGCAGTCGTTCCCCTGTGGTGCAGGTGAGCAAGCGTGGGAAATTCAGCCACTCCTTTGTTCAACACGCACCTGCTGGAGAGTCACCGCGCGCCCAGCGCAGTGCTGGACACCAGGACAAAAACCAACGGTGCCCCCTCGCAGACCCTGCGTCCCCACCTGCAGAAGTGCAGAACTCAGGACTCCCTGCAGCACCTTGCAGCCAGAGGGCTGCCCCCAGGCTCCCAGCCAGCACAGCAGCACCCACACCTGGGAGCCTCCGCTCTGGGCTTATCCACGCATCGCCACCTCCTCCCTGAACTCATTTCGCCCCTGTGACGCGGAGCCTCCAACCTCCTCTCCACCACGGGGGCCCTGACTCATCCGCCCCCTTCAGCTCTGTCTACCTCAGTACCTTTGGGTCTCTGGTCACCACCAAGCCTCAGCCCCGTGGCTTCCCCATGACAGCTCAGGACCAACTGAGGCAGCCTTGTCCCCACCTGCACTGTGGAGAAGGGAACATAGTCACAGAGATGCAGGTGGCACATGGAAGGGCAGATGTGGAGGGGGATGGGAACTTGAATAAGCCACAGGCAGGTGCCAAGGCTGCCCAAGCGGCTTCAGGAACAAACTTATCTGACCCAGTTCTGGCAGCTAGAAGCCTGGGATGGAGATGGCAGCAGAGTTGCTTTCTTCTAAGGCCTCTGTTAAAAGGTAAATGGAGACACAATAAAATTTTTAAGAGTTTATTTTGAAGCTGGGTGTGGTGTTGCACGGCTGCAATGCTAGCGACTCCAGAGGCTGAGGCAGGAGGATCACAAGTTCAAGGCCAGCCTCAGCAAATTAAAAACAAATTTAATTGAGCAAAGAGCAATTCATACACCAAAGGCAGCTCCAAACAAGAGGTGGAAGGGGGACCCAGTCAAAGCCAGTGAGGCCTCACGCATGATTTCAATCTTGCTTGACATGCAAACATTAGTAAACGCCTATGTTAAAGGAAAGTGAAACTGAAAGCTGACCAGGGACCCTCCAGCTGGGAGACAAGCAAGGCCACTGTGCAGTCGCAGATGCAGCCTGGAGCTGACCCACAGGCAGTAGCCACCAGCGGCACGTCTTACTTGTTTGACATAGTCTTACATACTGCACACGTTTAAGAGGTGCTGACTGTGGAGTCTGCTGCAGAGGGCACCGTCCTAAGGCAGGAGCCAAGGCCTGCAGAGCACAGAGGACCCTGTGACTGTCCTCTGGAGGCAGAGCAGCGCATCCAGAGGGCCGTGCATGCTGGACCTTGCAGATGGAGTGAAATTCTCCCTGCATGGTCTCAGAGGACAGGCTCTCTGGCAGCAGGATCAGTGTGCACAGGGCGGGCAAGTGAGGAGAGGGGCTGGGGCACGGGGGTCTTTAAGGCCCATCGCTCTGCCCAGCATGCAGCATCCGTGTGCTGAAGAGAAGGAGCCTCAGGAAGAGAGGAAGCTGGAGGCTGGGGGCGGCCCCTGGATGAATCCCCAGAGGGACGGGAGGCATCAGGAAGCCACAGTGCACACACATTCAGCAAGGGAGAGGACACCTGAACCTGGCATGACGTCACAGGTGTTGGGTGGCAGATGAGAGCATGTCAGAGCCGAAGCCGGTCCCTGACCTGTGACCCAGAAGAGAGACCATCTCAGTGGCTCAGCTGGGCTGTTAGAGCCAAGTTCCACAGACAGCGCGGCTTCCACGACAGTCCAGAGGTACAAGACAGAAGCCCTGGAAGATCCGGTTCCCAGTGAGGGCTCTGCTCCTGGCCAGCATGCCACAGCCTGCTGGCTGTGTCCTTATACACGGCCTCTTCTCTGGTGCAACAGAGAGAGAGAGAGAGAGAGAGAGAGGCTGATCGATTGATAGATATCTGGTGCTCTTCCTCTCTTTGTAAGGTCCCCAGTTCTCTTAGAATAGGAGATTAGGAACATGCTATCACTCACTGGGTCTCCACCTCCAAATACAGCCACATCGGGGTCAGGGCTTCCACACAAGAACAGGCTTCGTGCCAGAAAGGCACTACCTGGGTGAAGGCTACAGCGGCCAGGACTCGGCCCCCAGGGTTGGGGACCCTCAGGCCACGACCAACATTATACTACACTGCGCTGAAGGAAGATAGCAAAGCCTTGTTCAATTTCTTTTTTATAAGAGTCTGTTTTATTTAGTTTTTCACCTGATTTTTGTTTTTCCAGCACATGTATGTGATGCTGGAGCTCAAACCCAGGTCCTCATGTATGCCAGGCAAGCACCGCTGAGCCACCTCTCCAGCCTCTTATTCAATTCTGCAATGCTTATTTCTTGCCTTCCTTCTGTTTTAGTCTTAGTTTCCTGACATGGCCATTTTATAGCCACTGAATTTTATTTATTTATTTTTTTTTTTTTGGCACCAGGGATTGAACCCAGGGGTGTTTAACCACTGAGCAACACCCCCAGTCCTTTTTATTTATTTATTTATATTTTGAGACAGGGTCTCGCTAAGCTGCTTAGGGCCTTGCTAAGTTGCCGAGGATGACCTCAAACTTGAGATCCTCCAGCCTCAGCCTTCCAAGTCACTGGAATTATAGGCGTGCACCACCGCACCCCTTGGCATAGCTATTGAATCTTAAAGGAAAACTGAAAACAGATCTTTGAATGAGAACCAATGAATGCTTGTAAACACATGAAAGAAAACCCTCCCACTTCCAGCAACAATTATACAAAGAGGGCTGGAGCACTGGCTCGGCAGTTACGGCACTGGCCTGTCATGAGGGAGTACGCAAATTCAAACCCCAGCATCACCTACACGATGAAGTCTCGGAGCAACGAAAGCCATGTGAAAAACTCAATAAAAATTGATTCTCTCTCTCTCTCTCTCTCTCTCTCTGTGTCTCTCTCTCTCTCTCTTTCACTGTCTTCTCTTTTAAAAAAAGAAAAAATAAAGGAATTACACAAGGGCATGCTGGGGTTTGCCTCCGAGGTCTCCAGCCAGCATGGAGGCAGGAAGAGAGGCCCAGGAGGCCAGAGCCCAGTGATGTCGCTGAGGACCATTTCCTGAAGAAGGAGCAGGCGGCTTCTTTGGATGTGCCGTCTCCAGCTCTGCAGAATCTCCCCATCCTATCTACAGAAGGCAAAACACGGTGCTGCCTTAGCAATCGCCACAGCTTCTCTCTAGCAGCTGAAACTCCCTGAGTTTCCCACTCAGCCAACTGCTTGTGCTATCCAGGATTCTCCAAATAGCAGAAATAACAGGACACGGAAAGAGCAATAGGAAGAGCAAGGGAGGTCTATTTTAAGGAATTGGCTCACAGGATTTTGAGTTAACAAAGCCAAAATCTGCAGGGCAGGCCAGCAGGCCAGGGACCCTGGGAAGACGTGCATCCACAGGCAGCCTGATGGCAGAACGCCTCTTGCTCGGGAGGCCAGCCTCTCCCTCAAGGCCACCCTTGTTATGGTGGGCATGGCTCAAACTCTACTGACTTAAATGTGAATCCCAGCAGCCTGGCCCAGGTGACGCGTAAGATCCACAAAACACTGCTCCAGGAAGTTCTTCGTGGAGACACTCTCCCTTCCCTGTCCTTCTCAGAAGAATAAATGACCTCAGGCTATTTAATCTTTCTTCTGTGCCTTGACAGTCTGGACTTTCCACCGGAAGGCCAACTGGAGCTGGGCCCTCAGGCTTGAGAGAGCACAGCTTCTTGGGCCTCCAGCACCTCTGCAGCCTCCAGAGCTCCTGGAGGGACTGGAACTCTGGCTTGTTCTGAACTCTGCTCAGCTATCTTCCAGGAGACTTGTGAGCTAAGATTTCAGTCTCGGTTCGTTTTTTGGGTACGCTGTGATGGGAGAGGCAGACTTCCCCCTTTTTCTGTGCAGGGAACCCCCTCTAAGTCTCCTCTGCGCCACCCCCTCAGGAGCTGTTTCTGTCCCACTCTGGGAGCACCTCGTTCAGACAGATAGCACCACTAACCAGAAGAAAACTGACCCGTCTGATTGGGACGTCGCCTGTGCTGATTGCTCTAGAGACTCCCGAGCCCTTGCAAAATTTTTAAAAAGAGCAAGAGAATTTCCAGAGTACCTGATGCTTCAGAGGTGTTCAGCTCTCATAAGGAAAGCATTCCATATATTTTTTTTTAATTAGTGCATTATAATTTTACATAATGTTGGGATTAGTTGTCACATATTCCTGGATGCACACAATTCAGTAATACAATTTGTTCAATATCCACACCCACATCCCTCTACCTCCCTCCTCCCGTCCCCTGATCCCTTGCCTTTCTTCTGGGTCCTATATTGTTCCTAAAAAACCCAAGTACAGTGACATAATTCTTACACCTATGAAGAACATATATAATTTATGTATATGGCTATAGTATATACAGTGACACTTATAACTGCTTGGAACATACCTTGCTTTATCTCAGTTCCAAGGAAAACATTCTTACTGAGATCACGGTTCCGAAAGCAAAAGGAGAGCGTCAGCCAGAGTTGACGGGATCGCCTTGCAGAAGATAAGAAGGGTGCGACCAACTCCGGCCTGTGAACAAGTTAGAAAGAGGCTTTTCAAACAATATCTGTAGTCAAGTCGTCGAAAACTGGACTGTTGCCTTAGTGAATAACAGCACAAGGTGCTGGCGTAGTGTTCTGATTTCTGTAAACTTTGGTTTACTTCCTCATAGAAACCTTTGTTAACCCGAACCCTTAGGCTTCTCGCTTTGCTGGTCTTAAGCTAATTTCGCTTTCACACCTTTTAAGGTTATGAAAATGTGTTCACGCCGGTTTAATTCAAACAGCCAGTGTCTAGACGGGGTTGATTCTGGTCGCTGTTGTCCAGGGTGGCTGCACCATTTCCCATTCCCACAAGCAACGTAGGGTGACCCAGTGTCCCACATCCTTGTTGACATTTGGTGGTGTCACTTTATTTCAGCTATTGTGACAGGTCTGCGGTGATATCTCACTGCAGCTTCGATTTGAATTTCCTGTCCAGGGAAAAGTCTCTCTGTGTCAGCAGCTCATTTGCCAGTTCTGTTCCTTGCTTTGTTGTTGTTGAGTTTTAAGAGCTCTTTATATATGTGCATGTGTGCATGAGAATATAAAAGCATGACCTAACTTTGCACATTCTAGATCTTCAAGAGTTACTTCTCCCCGTGGGAAGCTTGCCTCTTCATCCTGCTCCCAAGGCCTATTTCCCAAACAGTCTCTGTATGTTTCTTTCTGAAAGTTCTGTAGTTTTACATTTTACATCTACAGCCACAATGCATTTTCTTAAAAGAGAGAGAAGGACAGTGAGAGAGAGAAAGAGAATCAGTTTTTATTGAGTTTTTCACATGGCTTTTGTTGCTCTGACACTTAGTTGTGTATGTGGGTGCAGGAGTTTGAACCTGTGTACTCGTGCATGCCGGGCAAGCACCGTAACTGCTGAGCCACCACTCCAGCCCCTCCACAATGCATTTTGAGGTCGTTTTTCTATATAGTGTGGGAGGGAAATCACACCTTTCTTAGCTCATTGCTGGTCACCTCTCACTTCAACTCCATGTTAAGGAGGATGCAAATACTAAGGGTACAGGACATAGAGACAGCTGGCATCCACTAGGGCAGAGCTGGCAAAATTAGGACACGTGGAGCCCACTTCTGTTCAGATGCCTTTACCCTCTGGGCAGCCATGAGGTCGGAAGGCTAAATGGCTCTTCTACTGGAATCCATTCTGCCGTCCTGCCTCCCTCAGAGGTCAGCCTCCAGACCACCCTACTGCTGAGGCTGCTCTCCTTCCAGATCCCCCACAAGTCATCTCTGGAGGCTGGAGTTCCCTCCGCTGTGACCCTGCCATGGCAGGAAGCCAAGGCTGAGCTGTCCTTCTCCGCAGTGTCCTCTGGGCATCCCCCTGCCTGGCCCAGTGCTGACTAGGGCCATGGCAATGCTCAGAGCTAGGACGTGGCGGTGCCACACCATTCCCTTGACAAAGCACAGCAAGCGTAGAACCAGGATCTGTTTACATAGGATTTTCAACAAGAGAGAGGAGATTAAATAAAAATAGGTACTAGAAAAGTGGGAGGAGCCCAGTATACAAGTCCAAAGCCAAGTTCCCTCCATGACAAGGTCATAAGCTTGGGCAAGCCCGTGCACAGTCACAGACCTGGGGGTGGTGCTCGGTCAGGGAGAGGCAGGCTGGCCCCCAGTGACCCTCTGCAAGGCGGAAGGGGTGAGTGAAGGGGTGAACGAAGGATCATGTGTAGGCTGGGCTAAGGTGCAGAGAAGGCGGGAAACACAGCGAAGGGTGAGTGAACTCCTCCACAGCCCACCGAAGCGGTAAGATCAACCACGGTGCAGAGTTAAAGCCAGGAAGGGCAGAGGACTGGCTTTCTCTCAGGACAGCACAAGCTGATACCTGCTGTCGCTCTGGGCACCAGCGCCAGGTGGGAGCCGTACAGTGGGTCCTCGGGGTCTAGGGCGAAAAGCCAGGTCCAGGGACTCCCACCTTCTTAGTAAGAGGACTATCTGCTCTTCTCTTTTTCTTTCATTTTTTAAAAAAATGCCCCTGGACCCCCTCACTTGCTAACATCTGTTGCCTGAGAAGACACTGATGAAACCCTTCTAAATTTTAAATGAACTTGTGCCTCCTGTTTCACAAGGGCCTCTGCCCTATTTGTTCAAGAGCAAAGCACGTAGGAGCCAGACACTTCACCCGGGACATGCGATGCTGGGGCTCAGCTGGCCTGGAGGGGCCCTCTGCAGACTCTCCGCTCCCCCCGGGGTTTGGAAATCCCGGGACGGTGCAAATATCCTGGACTTCAGGTCCACGCAGTTGACTTTAAAGTTATTTTCTGGCTCCCAGAATCTATGTGATGGCGAGCAAGTTAAGCTCCAAGCCTTTGTTTTTATGTCTGTAAACTGGGGTGACGCCGATTCCTTACTAATACGGAATACAGCAGTAGACCGCACGGAACTGGTTACCGTGTGAATCGGCGCCTGCACAGAAGCAATACACCTGCCCTCGAGTGGCGCTCCGTGCGGCTGGTGTCCCTCCTCTGAGCACCAGCATCAAAACCCACGTAAAGGCCATCGGCACAGCTTAGGACACAGACGCCAAAACAATTATCAGGAAGATCAAGTCCCCTCTGTTCCACGAATCCCTCAGACTGGCATGGAAATTACGCTTTCTCTTTCTGTCCTTCGCCACTTTTGTTTTTTTTTTTTTAAGGGAAATAGAGAATCAATTTTATTTTTCCATCTGGCCTGTTTCTCCCACACTCCGCTGTGCACGTGGCGCTGGGGTTCCAACCCGGGTCCGGGTGTCTGCCAGGCAAGCGCTCCGGCACTGAGGCGGGGCTTCACCTGGGTTTGTCTCCGCAGCCGGAACAGGCCATGGACTTCGTCAGCAGGAGTTCTTCGTGCACTCCATCCGCCAGCTGCAGGCCCGCCTCCTGCTCATCAAGTAAGTCTGGACGGTGCCTTGCAGGGCCAGGTGCCACCTCCTTCACCTCAGCTTCCCAGACACCTTGTTGGTGTGCGGTCCTTGCAGGAATCAGTGGTGCGATGGCTCGACCTAAGCTGTTTTACCTTTATGACAGTGAGAAAGCAAAAACTGTACTTGGAGCAGGGGTCTTTTCCTGAGCCGCAACAAGCAGCCTGATTTTCTCCGACACTGGGCAGTGGCAGTGCCCGTTAGTCCCAAGGTCATGGCAAAACCGCTTGTGCATACGGAGCTTGGGGCATTTGGCAGGTTAGGGGTGATCAACACATTTTCCATTTATATTCTCACATTACCCACATTACCATGCAGCTATTGGGAAATACACCATCATAAATTGAGGTGAATCTGCACTAAAAACCATGAAATTGTACACTTTCAATGGGAGGGCTGTATGGTAGGTAAACTGTACATCAACAACAAAATTAAAAAAATTTTAATCAGCCTGTTCAGATCCCAACCCCAGCATTCCGTGGCTGTGACCCAGGCTAATCCTATAACCTTGATCCCCAGCAAGCCAATGCCTGGCCTGTGGCCCCTGAGTATGAGCTCATTCTGAATGACTGACCTTATCAAATCTAGGCTGAGAAGGACCCAGCTGCAGTCACAAGGGAGCGGGAAGCCCAGACCTGGCCCCTTATGAGGCCTGGAACCCAGGGGAGTGGAGGTCGTTGCGGGGAGGCGGATCTAAGGAACTGACTTCCTGCTTCCAGAGCAGTGCAGTGTGAGATGGGAGAACGATGCCAACAGAGAGCCCCTGCTCTTCACGTTGGAGGTAACAAGCTGGGCACTGCGGTGCACACCAACCACCCTAGCAACTCAGGAGATGGGCAGATCACAAGGTCAACGCCGGCCTGAGCAACTTAGTGAGATCCCATCTCAAACTAAAAAAGCACTGGGGATGCAGCTCTGAAGCGTGAACTTGGGAGGGCAGAGGGCATGGCTGGGAGGTCGAGCATGCCTGGGTTCATTCTCCTTTACCACTAAAAAAAAAAACTGGAGGTAACATATGCAGGCTCATCGCCAGTTTTTTTGAAGCCAGCTGAGGCCAGCGTGGCCAGGTCCACCATTCACATCTCCCTCGTGGCTGCAGAGGCCTCGGTGTGGACACCTGTCACCTCCGTGGTGGCACTGCACCCCTGCTCCCCTCTCATCTTCATCGTCCCAAACTCATCCTCGTTATTTGCTTTTTCAGACGTCCTTTTCAGGAAGGTCTGCTACTTTCTGTGTTACCCATCTGAAAATGTCTCCACACGTACCCACTCTTGGTGATGCCTAACTGGCTCTACAATTCTAGGACGATGGTTATTTTCTCTGGGATGTTTAGAAATGCTTCCATGTGGCCCGGCAGCTGCAAACACAGACGCTGAACTAGAACCTCTGGGATTCCACCCTGGCTCTGCCGATCAATATCTGAAGTCAACACGAGACTCAAAGTCTCTGCCTCAGTTTCTTCTTTGGTAACCTAGGGACAAGATCAGTTCACATCTCCTAGAGCTGTCAAAATTAAACGAGATCAGGGGCTGGAGTTGTGGCTCGGCGGTTACGGTGCTTGCCTGGCATGCACAAGTACGTGGGTTCAAACCCCAGCACCACGTACACAACTAAGTGTCAGAGCAACGAAAGCCATGTGAAAAACCCAATAAAAATTGATTCTCTCACTGTCCTCTCTTTAAGAAAAAAAAATTAAATGAAATCCTGATGCCAGGCACCTAGAACACAGCAATGCCTGCATTGTCACTGGCTATTTATTATTTGCATTATCTTATCGTCTTCTGACTTGGCTGCTGCTCTGAAGTCCGGTGGGGTCTAAGGTGTGTTCCCTGGTCTGAGACTGATTCTGATCTTGCTGACTCCCAGGGTCTTGGTCTTGATGTCGGTGGTTTAATTTCCGTACAGTCAGCCATTGGGTTTTTTTCTTTTTTCTTTAATGTTTATCACTTGGGTCCTGAAGGTGAGAATTCATTTCCTTCGTTGAGATTAGAAGATTCTCAGCCATTTTTTCTTTTAATCGTGCCTCATTTCCTCTATTATCTCTCTCTGGGCAGTCTGTTAAACGAGTGTTGGAATCTATTTGCTGTTTTTCTGTTTACCTTGCCCCGCTCTCTCTCTCCTAAGTGCGATCTTCACATCTAACTTCTATAACACTCTGTTTGCTCTGTTTAGGTTTGACTTCTATTTCGCTCTATGTGCTCGGTTATAGAAGTTCCATTTGATTACTATGCACATCTTTCCGTTCTATTTCATCGTGTCTTTTCATTTTGCATGGTTTAATCTTTCGTGTCCCTGATCATTTTAAATGCGTGTTTTGTTGTATATAACTCTTCTTTCACCTGAGTTCTTGGGGTCTGGCCTTGCACGGTGGGGAGGTGTCCACGGATATTCCTGCAGGTAACTTGATCCCATGTGCCTGTTGTCATTTGGGACCTATGAGCTCGTCCCGTGCAGTGTGTGTCCCCACCAAGCCATGGGCTTCTGCCAGACACCCCAGGGAAATACTCGCAGGGAACACCTTGGTGAGTGGCTGAGCCGCTGGGGTTGGGGTTCATACCCTGCAGGCAGAGCAAACACAAACCCCGCCCCTACCTGAGCGCAGGTGAATAGCGAGGGAGCCCTGTAAGGAGTAGTGTTTGCATAGGAGCCACACACCTTGTCCCGGGAGCTGAAGTCATCGCTCAGTGACTTCAATGACCTAACAGAATGTAAATGCTACGTAAATTATTGTTACACGGAATTGCTTAGGAATAAAGACAAGAAAAAGGTCTGTATGCTCAGGGCGTGTGCGCGTGTGTGTGTGTTGCTTTATTTGGTTTTGATCTCAGGTTGGTCAGCTCCCTGCATAGGGAACTTGTGTCTGCTGACCCCAACACAGCACTTTTCTCAGCCACCCCTTTTAACAAGGACGCAGGAAGTTGTAGGTCCTGGCTCTACACAGAATTTTCACTTTCTGCTTTCTACCTCCAGCGGGCCCAAAACTTTCCCAGCACAGAGATTAGAGTACTAAACCTTGGATGCCAGGACAGGCAAGTGCCCCAAGACAGAGTCCTCCACCCTGGCAGCTCCAGCTCTTAGGTCTTGGTGCTGAGCTTTCCGGACTTTCTCTCCAGCTCAAACTTGCATTTAGAAGTGTTCTTCTACTTTATCCCATGTTGCTAATTTTTTGTTTAAAAAAAAAAACTGGACTTCATTGAAGCCATTCTGTCATAAGATGTGAACTTCAGGGAGGCAGGGACTTGGAGTTAGTTAGCCCTGGGTCCTCACCATGTAATATGTGCTCAATGAATCATCATGGACTGGATGAAAGTCCTGTAAACTTTCCCAAACTGACTTTCCTCCTACAACTGACACCCCCTGTAGCTCCTCAGCATGCCAACTCTGCCCACGAAAGCTCCACACAGCCTAGGAAACTGGTCCCACACAGGACTAGAACTGCTTGTTGGCTGGTTCTTTATCTGAGCCTCTCCATTTCCCACGGCTGTGCTACCTGGGTCTCACTTTATCCTTCTGCAGTGAATGTTTGTGTCCCTCCCCTCCTAAAATTCGCACTAGGAAATCCTAACCATCAGTGTGACCACATTTGGAGGTGGGGCCCCTGGGAAGTGAGAAGATGGTGAGAGTGATCGGTATACACAAAGGAGTTTTATTCAGCCCTAAAAAAGAATGAAATCACGTCATTTGCAGGAGAATGAATAGAAGCATTGAGCATCAGTGACTCAGACCCAGAGAGAGAATTTCTGTGTGTTTCTTCTCTCATGTGGAAGCACGTGGGGGGAGGGAGCTCATCACGAAGAAGAAACAAGACCAACAGAGCGGGAAGGGGACAGGGGCTGCAGGGGCTGGAGTGACACTGACCAAATCCTGCTCTCGTGGTGAACCAACGAAACCCACGGTTCTGGACAATTCAGATGCACAAATAAAGATGCGACTTGATAAAACAGAGCTTGAGGAAAGGAACGAGGAGCAGCAAGCAAGGATGTCTGGCTCGAGATGGGTTGGAGGAGGAGTGAGATGGGTGGAAGTTTAGGGAGGAGACTGGGATCCACTTGTTTTTTAAGATAAAGAAAATAAAATTAAGTTTGTGTGCTTCAGAGCCAGGAAAGAGATAAGAAATGATAATGTAGGAGAAGAAGGGATGGCCCAGGCTGCTCCATCCTTGACTCAGTGACAGGACCTGGGTCCCTGACACATGCTGGAGGGTTCAAGCACTCCAGGAGCTCAGACAGCCCTCTCCTGCCGCAGAAGGCAGAGCGGAGGGTGCATTTGCAAGCACCTGCTGGGGGTGCGCACAGTGGAGATCTGGAAATGTGTTCTGTGTTTTCAGCAAGAAAGGAAGAGAGCTGAGAGCAAGGCTGGAGGAGAGGGCGATGGGACCAGGGATCCGCGTTATGGCGGGAGGGTGTGAACGCACCAGAAAACAGGAGAGCAATGGTGGCCGCTCCTGGTCATGAACCTAAGCAACCTCCCTGTGGTTGCAAGTTCTCCTCCAGACACATCCGTCAAGCACAGGCCAGGGGACCTGGGGCCCTGCATTCCATACACTTCATCGAGTGGAGGTCTGTCCAGCAAGGACGAGGACCCACGAAGCACAGCACAGCAACAGGAGACCAGGAACAGAACACAAGTGACGAAGATGTGTGACCAGGAAACTCAACCCCGTGAGGAGCGGAGGCCGCTAAAGCAAGGCAGGCCTGAACGAACCCTCGAGCTGCCCTGGCCTTGGTCACTTGCTTTCAGTTGACTGTAGAAATCGCTGACTTTGGAGGCCACACGGCCAGGCAATGTGTCATGCACCTCTGGGTGGCTCTGCTAGAGGACAGCCGGTCACATGGGGTGAGGGGCTGGGAAGTGTCTGATGAGGCAGGCCACTTATGAGACGTCAGGGAACTAAAAATTCCACCGTCGGATCATGCTGACACCTCCGTTTTCTGAACATGGGACCCCTGACAGCCATGAAGAGTGATGGCACATCAGCAGACCACCGATGGCTTCACCTGCAGCCCCCTGTCCCCATGCCTCAGGACGCCCTACCTCTCTACCCTGTAAACATCCCAACCCTTCCCTGGGAGGTGGATTTGAGGCTTGGGCCACACCTCCACGCTTGACCACCTGAGAGCAATCTGCATCCGGCACACTGCAGCGGGCAAGATGGGCCCGGTTCAGTCACAGCTGCAGGTAGACAAGGTGGTGGACAGTGACCGGGAGTGGCGTCAGTAAACTGTGTGTAGGTTCTGGAAGCATCAGAGGCCTGGCAGAGTTCCCATACTAGACAGAAAGGGAGGGAAAAGCCAGGAGATGATGGGCAGGGAGTGAGGGACATACAGCTGAGACTGGGGAAGAATCACATGCATTAATAACAACAAAGCCTGGGGCAGGGCTAGAAAGTTCCAGAAGAACTCTCTGTGATGAAGAAAATAACCATTTTGACATGAGCCAAAATGGCAGCCACTAGCCACCAGCACTTGAAACGCATCTGGTGCAACCAAGAAACCAAACGTTTAACTATGCCTAACTGTGATTCATTTACATTTAAATAGCCACAAAAGATTGGCGTCCACCACAGTGGACAGAGCAACTCTAGGTGATTATGAACCTTTGGAGTGTGGGGTTTTCTGTGTGGAGAGGACAGGACCGTTGAAAGAGAGGGCTTCAGAGAACTAGAAATGCCCAGCTGAGATCACAAAGAATTATGCTGGAGGGGTGATGGAGACTGAGTGTGAGCCAGGAGACAAAGTCATTGAGAAGTGAGGGGTCAAGGGACAAGGAAAAGAAGAAGAGAAGGGTGCCCTCTCTGGAAACCAGTGTGGAGACTCCTCAAAACATTAGGGATGGACCCACCATACAATCCAGCAATCCCTCTCCTGGGTGTTTTCCCAGAGGAGTTAGAATCAGCACATTACAGCAACACAGCAAAATCTATGTTCATAGCAGCTCAATTTACAGTAGCTAAATTATGGAACAAACCCAGATGCCCCTCACTGGATGAACGGACCCAAAAACTGTGGTACATATATACCATGGAGTTCTACTCAGCTATTAGAAACAATGATATTGCAGCCTTTGAAGGTAAATGGATCGCTATGGAAGAAATTACGCTGAGCTAAATCAGCATAACCCAGAGAACCAAGGGTCAAATGTCTTCACTCATCTGTGTAGGCTGGAGCTAGACCCAGGCCTATGTGAAAGGTAGTTAATCTCATGCATTAGACCCAACAAAGGCATAGTAACACATAATCTAGGGCAACGATAGATATGTAGTGGGGAGGAGGAATAGAGTGGGTGGGGAAGGAGAGAGGGAGGGAGAATAGGGAGGGATCTAGGGGGTGATTCTGGTTTAAGAATATATGCATAACATATTGGTACTTTAAATGCATTTATGATTGTACAATAACTCAATTCCTTAATAAAATTTGTTTTTAAAATAAAGAAGGGTGACTTCTAACCACGTGAGTCTCAAGGTGGACAGTTTAGGGGACTCTGGAAGGGACACTGAGGAAGGAGCAGGAGTGTCTTCCAGAGAGCACGCTGGAAATGGCCCAAGGACCGGGGCAGGAATGGAAATGGAGAAAACCAAGAATCCCCAAACCCCTGGGGGAACCAGAATGACACGTGAGGATCGCTGGAATTCCAGGGCACCTTGTGATGACAAATGTGGATAAAAGGGACAGAGATGAGTCACAGTGCACACAAGGCCAGCACATGTGTTGAGCTGGGGTGCCAGGGTCTCATAGGTGAGCCAGGTGCCCTCACACCTCTACAGATGGAGGCAAGGAGGACTGAATAGGGAGCCCCACCACACAGCCGAGGCTCTCGGAAAAAAGGAGCCCAAGGAGGGGTGCACCCTTCTGGGCAAGGAGTACCCTGATTGGGGTTCATCCTTGGTCCTTTTAGAAGAATGAAATCAAGACTCCATCAGGGGACACCCTTCACGGGAAGCAGTAAAGCTGCCATTCCCCCGTACGCACCTGTAACTGCGATAAAGTCCAGGTAAGTGCTTTGGCCACCTAGTTAATTTCAAGATTTTAAAGGAGGAAGAAAGATTTATAAAGACTTATGTAAACTTCTTACAAGCCAGGTGAAGTGGGACCTCTATCCCACTAGGCATTGAGACACACCTCAAAGCCATGGGAATAAAAAGCCTATGTAAGCCGAGTGTGGTGGCGCTGGCCTGTCACCCCAGCACTGGGGAGGCTGAGGCAGGAGGACAGCCTGAGCCCTGGAGTTTGAAGCCAGTTGGACAACACAGTGAGACTCTCTCTCAGAAAGTTAAAACAAGGTGATGTGCATGGACACAGGCAGAAAACATACCAAGGAGACAGAGGACAGAGGGCTCAGCAAAGCCTGTGTCTACAGAGAGACCTAACACAGAGAGGGGGTGACAAACCCTCGCACACACTGACTGGAAGACAGCTGTGGGAAAGACTGTCAATCAAAATACAATCGCATCCGCACCGACGCGTAGATAATGGGGAGCTTCCAAAGACCACAACATTAACTCAAGAAAGCCAGCCCGAGGGGCTGGAGCAGTGGCTCAGCGGTTACGGCGCTTGCCTGGCATGCGTGAGGATGCGGGTTCAAACCCCAGCACCACATACACAACGAAGTGCTGGAGCAACAAAAATCATGTGAAAAACTAAAAAATTGATTCTCTCTTTCTCACTCTCTCACTGACCCTCTCTTTAAAAAAAAAAATAGAAGAAGAAGAAAAAACAGCTAAGACTATGAAGTCAGCAGAAGGAGAAGGAGACGTAGAAGAATATCTTTGTGGATTTGCAGATGGGGTGGGACCTCTTAAACAAAATTTCAAATGTAGAAAACTATTCATAAATTTGATTATGCGAAAATGAAGGACTTGTGTTCCAAAAGCTCACAGAGGACCACAATAATGCCTGGCAGACAGAAAGAAGGTTTTGCAACAAATAAGATCAACAAGATATAAAACATATAAACAAGAACCCCCTGTGAAGCCATAAGAAAATTCCAGCAACCCCAATAAATAGTTAAATGAGTCTAAGCAATTTTCCTGCTCCAGAAAGCTGCACGCCTTGGTAGAAACCCTCAAACTCATTAGCAGTGAGAGACATGCAAATTAATGCCACAACAAATCACTTTACACCTATTAGGCTGGCACACATTCAGAACCCAGCTTGGGCCAAGCGTTGGCAGGGACGTGGGAATGTGGCACTGTGCCGCGGATGGGAAGCAAGGCGAGGGCCATTCTGGAGCAGTCTGGCCGGCTCAGCCAGATTGAGTCCCAGCACCTCTAGGACCCAGCAGTTCTGATGTGGAAGTAGAAATCTCTGCACGGCCCCCTGCGGGGACATGTGAGAGAACAAGGATGGGAGCTTGAGACATCCTGTGCCCAGCAGTGGAGAGAGGACAGCGGAAGGCTTTCCTCCAGGAAGCCCCTGGGAGCAGCACTCGCTGCACACAGTGGCACAGGGGAATCCGGCTTATTGCTTGTTGAGAAAAGGTACCGATTTATGATGCAATAATTTGGTACTTCTATTTTTTAAATGACTACAAAACAATGATTCGCGTTTTGTAAGAACACTGAGCAAAATGATACGCATTTAGTTGAAGGTTACTGTGGGGAGTAACAGCAGGCAGGGCCTGGCCGCAGCCCTGACCCCCTGGGAACCTCGGCAGGTTCCTTAGGCTGACGGCCATCAGGTGATGATCTCAACAGATGGAAGGAAGGGGGCAGGTGGAGGGAGCGCAGGTAAGGACTCCCTCGGGATGGCCCTGTCCAGAGGCAGCACTGGGAATTTACAAGTGGCAAGACTATCGCTAATAAAAAGGGAATTGAAGAATAAAATAATAGAGGTCCTTGCCCAGAGCAGCAGTGAAAACGTGCCCAGAACCAGGGAGGGTGGGTGACTCAACCCTGTGAACCTGGGTGGAAGTGGGAATGAGAGGCTGAGGAGGGAGGCAGGGAGGCCATCCTGTGGGTGAACAGTGTGGAGGGGAGCAGATTGGAAGCCACCAGTGCAGACAGATGCCGAGGACGAGGGCTGGACTCAGATGCTGCTCCCTGGGAAGAGGCACAGCGGGGTTCCTCCCCTGGCCACAGGTGACTGTGGTATTCACAGGACAGGAGTCCAGCAGCTGGGCCTCCCTTCGTTAGGAGCTCTGGGCAGCCACACCTAGAGCTGCCCTCCAGCCCAGGGCCTTGCGCATGCCAGCGAGCGCCTGCTGCTGAGCTGCACCCCGGCCCACGCAATGTTCTTTTATCCTTTGCCAAAGGTGGCACGTATGGTAAGGGACTCTGCAGGTGTGTGTTGGGTAAAACCAGAGACTGACCGCCTGTGGGCCCTGTGGACGGTGCTCGGCCACAGTCAACGCCGGCTAGAGAAGAGTGCATTTCACAGTGCGGCAAGGAACCCTCAGGGATGAAGAGGCCAAGCCACCTCTCTCCATGCGCCTCTGGAGACTCCCCAGCCTCCTCCCCTGGCCTCCTGCTCTAGGGAGTTTGCCTTCTTAAGGGCTGGGGCAGCCACACACAGGTGTCCTGGTGACCAACCAGCTCCCTGCCAGCTCCCTGCTCTGTGGTTTCAAAAGTGACTCAGCAGCTGAGACCCCTCAAGGCAGGCACTGAAAGTGAAAGAACATGGATTCCCTGTCCCCTCCTGCAGAAGGCTTTGGTCCCAGCCCCTCGACAGCCTTCTCTAGGGCTGTCCCCTCCCTCCTACCCTTGGGCCTCAGGGTGATAAGGTCTGCTTCCCTGCCCTGCTCTCCCAATGACTTCAGTGTCCCTGGCAGCCCCCCTATGCCCTGCCTGTGCCTTGGTACCTTTATTAAGCTCTTCTTGTGGGTCCCTAATTCCAGAGTGCTGCTTACTTCCTGTCGGGACCCTGATCCTGGTGCCCTATGGGTCTGGTAACATCCAA
This sequence comes from Aplodontia rufa, assembly GCA_004027875.1. Taxonomy (NCBI): domain Eukaryota; kingdom Metazoa; phylum Chordata; class Mammalia; order Rodentia; family Aplodontiidae; genus Aplodontia; species Aplodontia rufa. The sequence continues at coordinate 12,292 of PVKS010009102.1, read as the reverse complement.
CCAGCTCTGCTCCGTGGTGGGGCCTTATACAAGATCCTTTTCAAGAAACACCTGTGTCCCCATTGTATGGCGTATGCTGAGTGGGCCTTTTTTCTCAGCTTCCAGGAGTTGTAAAGCTTTTTTATTGAGCATTTACTATATTCCACAAACCCCATCAAACACCGCAGGTGCATTTTCTTCACATGACTCCAGTAAGATCTTGCTGCCTCTGCATTTTATAGACAGGAAGTGGAGGCTGGAGACTAGGATTGCCATCAGTGAAGGGTCTGCTTATCTGTGGGAAGTGACCGAGTTGTCTTTGATCAAGATCTTTACTGCTTTTGCATCGATATTTTGTAGACAGTTTTGTTGATCATTAAGTCTCTTATCAAAACGGCTTCAGGAGTGGGTGGTGCTGTGTCCAAGTCCAGTCTCAACAAGTCAGCTCTGCGCCAGCTCCCGGCAGCTCTCAGATTGTCAGGTGTTGAAAAGAGTTCTGCCTTTACCAGCATCATGGAGATCTTTTGCCCTAGTTTGTATAGTGGATATACTAAGGCCCCCCAAAATTCATGTCCACTTGGGACCTCAGAATGTGATCTTAATTTGAGCTGGATATGGCGGCACACATCTGTGATCCCAGCCACTCTGGAGACTGAGGCAGGAGGATTTCAAGTTCAAGGTCAGCATCCATAACTTAGCGAGACCCTGTCTTGAAATAAAAAATAAAAACGGCTGGGGATGGAGCTCAGGGGTACAGCACTTTCCTGGCAAATGTGAGGCCCTGGGTTCAGTCCCCAGCACCTACTACTAATAATGTGCTGATGTAACTGAGCTAAAGATCTCAACATGAACTCTCCTGGCTTTAGGGTGGGCACTAAACCCAGTGGCTGTTTTCATTAGAGGAGGAGGGGAGGACCCCAGAGTCACAGATGGGAAGGTCGTGAAGACAGAGGCTGGAGCAATGCTGCCACATATGAGGGACCCCTGAGGCCTCCAGAAGCTAGGAGAGGTGAGGAAGGACCTTCCGAGAGACCTTGAGGAGCACAGGTCTGTGCTCCAGAGCTGTGAGAGAACCCCGAGCTTATGGCGTTCTGCTACCCAGGAAGTGAACAAAGCTAATGAACCAACCCAGGCACAGGCCCTACTTGCACCGACATGCAAACGCTGTCCAACCCAAAGCAATCCAAGAGAACAACACACGATAAGGAACACTCCAGGAATTATCCAGTGAAAATGCTCTCGCTAACCCAGCCTTCCATGTTCGGCAGGAGCGAGCCTCAGAATTCCTGGCCAGTCCTAATAGGCACCCTGTGCTGGCCCAACAGCTTCCGGGGCTAGGGAGGGCATTGCGGATGCTGCTCCCTCCACGCCTGTCCTCCAGGATTTTTTCCCACGTGATGGTTTCTGCAGAAAACTCAGGGACTGCATCAAGCAGCCCTTGCCCTGGAGCTGGGACCGCTGGACCAGGTGGCAGGGCACGGAGCAGATCAGTCGGGGTGAATTCAGTTTGTATAGGAGCTGATTGTGCAGAGCAGGCAGCATTCCCAGGGTGGGGTAGAGATATTCAAGACCTCCTGAAAGGGCCATAAAGTGAGGACACAGGCATTGTTCTTTAATGGCCCAACTGCCACCAAGAAAACACCAGTCAGGGCACTCCTTCATAGTTAGGCTGAGCCCGTAAGCTACTAAGGGTTGATAATTTAGCTTCATAACCATTGAGAATTTCTGTATAAGGTGGGGAAAGAAAACAAAAAACCACCTTAACCAAACACAGGATGCATGCCAAGTGATTCAGCTGTTTTGAATATGCATGGGCATGAGATAAGCGCCTGCTTCTTTACGGTAAGAAGAATATCACAAGACAGTCATCCAACATGGGAAGACCCAGGACCAGAACGGGTGGTTTACACAAAAGAAAACAGTCAACAAGCATGACAGAGCATTGTAAAACTGGCTAACAGCATGAAGACAGGGCTGGAGCGGTGGCTCAGCGGTTACAGCGCTTGCCCGGCATGCACAAGTACGCAAGTTCAAAGCCCAGCACCACATACACAAGGAAGTCTCAGAGCGATGAAGGCCACCTGAAAAACTAAATAAAAATTGTTTGCTCTCTCTCTCTCTCTCTCTCTCATTGTCCCTCTCGCTTAAAAAAAAAAAGACTTTAAGAGAAAAATAGTAAACATGAGTTACTTTCAAAATTAGAAAAATTTGGTCTAGAGCAGTGGCTCTATAGTCACTGCGCTTGCCTGGCATGCGTGAAGACACGCGTTTGACCCCAGCACCACTTACACAACGAAGAGTCGGAACAATGAAACCCACGTGAAAAACTAAATAAAATTGATTCTCTCTCTCACTGTCCCTGTCTCTTTAAAAAAAAAAAATTGGCAAAATTTTTAGATGTAAATACAGGAAACAGGTGCTCACCCACTGTGGGCTGGAACATCCGAGGAGGGAGCTGGTGCCACACATTTTAAGTGCACAAATTAACACTGCTTAAATTCTTAGAATCTTGTGTGCGAATTTACCTTATACGGATAGCTGCATAAATTACAATAATGGCTGTACAAAATATTCATGGCAGCATGATTTATAGTAGCAAGTAAGTAGAAACCAACCCCTACATCTACAGTACTTGTCTGAGGAGGTGAGTGGAGGAATAATATATGGGTTTTCAAAAGAATAAGAAACCCTGGGGCTGGAGCAGTGGCTCAGCAGTTACGGCGCTTGCCCAGCATCCATACGTACGCAGGTTCAAACCCCAGCACCACGTACACAACAAAGTCTCAGAGCAACAAAAACCATGTGAAAACTGAATAAAAATTGATTCTCTCTGTCTCTCTCTCTCACTGTCCCCTCTTTCTTAAAAAAAGAAAGAAAGAAAGAAAGAAAGAAACCCCGTATATGCTGTGTGCAAAGATTGCCTGGATGTTTGACAGAGAAACGTGCAGACAGGGAAAGGCAGAAAGGAGGGAAAGAGGGGAGACCGCATGGATCTGCGATCCCCGAAGCTGTGCAGAGGGCCCGGGGTCCTGCTGCTGGGACTGTGGAAGGTTTAGCAGCCAACCGCACACAGTTGGTCACTCTTCCCAAGTTTGCTGCTCAGGACAACTCTTCACCAACTGATGTGGCCCCAGATCGGGGTGCCCACTGCCCAGATCCCCACAACTCCCTGAAACTGCCCTGCACCAGCACACAGGGCACTGACCCAATGCAGAGCGATAGGAGGGAGTGAGGACACAGACACACCTCCGGGGAGTTAGTGCCCTAAGCCCCCTCGGGAAGACTGTGCCTGATTGACCCAGGACCTCCGGTACACACAGAGCCCTGCTGAGCATCCATGCAGTGTCTTCCCAGACTCCTCCTCACCCTGCGCGCAGGTCCCAGCACAGTGCACCAGAGCCTTGCTCAAGGCCACACAATCATTCCAGAAGGGCCAGGAAGGAGACCTGCCCTTCTTCCCGCCCCTGGAGCCCTAGCCGCGAAACCACACAAGCCCCTGGCAGATATCACCCTGTGACTTTAAGGAACTAAAACCAAGCCACCCACTGGAAGATGCCCCTGAAACTTCAGTGGTTTTCATCTTGGCGTGAAGATGCACAGGACCCCGGGAAGAGGGTCCAGCAGCAGGGTGGGGTGGGCCAATCTGGTCTACAACTCCCTACGCTCGGCTGATGCTCCGAGGCCACCCTCTTTCCTGGCCCAGACCCCAGGCAGGCAGCAGAAGGAACCCGCTCACCTCACACAAGGACAGCAGGGTCAGCTGCCGGAATGGGCCCTCCTGATCCTCCTGCAGAGGGAAGAGAAGGTCCCTCCATCCCCAGGACAGCACGTGGCCAACCCAGAAGTCTGTACCAACATCCAAACAACGTCAAACAGCAGCCAAGAGTCAGGCAGCGCCCGCTGCCCACCCATCACCACATTCTCTGCGGAGGCAACGCCATCCAAAGCAACGAGGGCCTGGCCTGGCTCGGTCACAACTGCACCACTAAGCAGAGGCCACTGGTCACAGTGCCCTGGAATCATACATGAATTATCTCAATTAATTCTCACATTACCAAGTATTTTTATATCCCCATTAAGAACTGAAAAATTGCAATCCCCCCAAACAAAAGAGGCAGAACACACTTGGAAAGAGAGGAAAGCAGGATGGAACCCACGCCTGAGATATTTACCCTTATAACCTCCAACGCAGATGTCGGGCTGGGCTTCCCACACACTCCTGCTGTCACTAAAACCCCCCGACCACACGCTCCTCCTTCCCTGGAATTCTCTAGCCCTGAGCCTCCTTGGGGGCTCACACCCCCAGCCCCGGACGTTGTACTAAGCTGGGATCACTCTGTCTTGAATTGTTGAGAGGCTGATCACTTGGCGGTGGACAGTGAGCCTCCCTGCAACGTGACTGCAGCGGACAGCCCCAGACGTCACGGCCTGGAAGCAGCATGCCTTTCTGATCCCGCTTCCTTTCCGTGTGGGAAACGCATGGTGAAGCTGGCACCTGCCCAGCACAGCACGGAGGGCGAGCCCCAAAGAAGGGGCAACACTGACACCCTTCCAGGCACCCCAGCCTGCCCTGGTCACTGGGCACCTGGTGTTTGCAGACCCAGAGCCCTGCATGTGCTGGCTGCGGGGCTGGCACAGCAGAGGACAGGAGGCCTGAGTTACAGGGGCACTCGCCAGCTTTGCCCCCACCTCTCGTTCATCTGTTCACAGAGCAACTCATGCTGGGAAGAGGTGACTTACAGTTTCCCTGGCGAGTCCTCTGGCTGAAGGTTTGTCACGGCCATCACCACCACCAGCAGCTTCCTGTGCCCTCCTGAACACAGTGAAGGCTTTGTTGTGGGAATTAACCTCCGGCCCAAGTGCAAGGGCTCCAGAGCCACTTGGTTGATGGTGATGCTGTTGCCATGGCTACCAGGCTCACCCGCCACAGTGGGTCCCCGCACCTCGCCACAAAAGCCTGCGGGTGGGGGAGGTAATGTAATAAAGCTTCAAGTTGAGCCACACACTAATAATTTGGCCTGCACAATCAGCTGCTCGTGTCAAACTCAGAACAATCATTTTGGAAGAGGAAAGAAATTTGAAAAGACAACCTTGCAAACCATCTGTAATTACTAGTGCTTAGAGTTTTATGTTGCCGTCACTGTTGTTTTCCGGCTTTGAGGCTTTTCCTGGTCCTGGGGATTGAACCCAGAGACTCACATGTGTTAGGCAAGGGCTCTGCCACTGAGCTACACCTCCAGAACTTTTTATTTTTTTATTTCAAGATAAGGTCTCACAAAGGTGCCCAGGTTGGCCTTGACCTTGCAATCCTCCTGCCTCAGCCTCCCAAGTCTCTGAGATTACAGCCTGTACCACTGTCTCCAACTCATTTGGATTTTTAAATTGAGCAATACAGCTTATCAGAGAAAATGGGTCCTTCCCAGGTACAGGCCTTTTTTAAATAAGTTTGTTTTTTGTTTTATAGTCACACAGTTTCTATTGGTTTTATTCTTGGATTAAAAACCATGACCTCTGACCCTGGAGAGTCCTTGAGCATAGTGTTGCCTCCTAGGATCATATATGTAGCTTGGCTCTATAAATGGAATTTGTGCCCCTACCCAGATGTCTCTGCAGTATGTGTATTTCACGTCCTGGCAGAACTTCCTGTGACAAGTTACTTCCTTAAGGAAAGTAAACTTTCCAAACGCAAATCATTGATACAATAAGGAAAAATAAGATGACCAATTAAAGGCCACAGTTCATGTTTTATAGACAGAAGTTTTTTTAATTAAGGAATTGAGTTATTGTACAATAATAAATGCATATAAAGTGCCAATATGATATGCATAAGTTCTCCAACCAGAACTAACCCCACGTCACCCACACACCAGTTTCTTGAATCTTCTATATTTCACCCCTACACGTGATATAAATACTTAGACTGTGAATCTTCCAGAATTAAATGATTGCATAAGTGCTATTGGATTCTCAGGGGAGTAAAGAGCATGCTACATCGTTGCTTCTTTCCCCAGACCCTCCCCAGGCTTCCTCCCCACCACTGACCCCTTCTCCCCTGCCCCGCCCCTCACCACATATCTATGGCTCCCTAGACTATGTGTTGCTGTGCCTTTGCTGGGTCTAACACATGAGTTTATCTACCTTTCAGCCAAGCCTGGGTCTAGCTCCAGCCTCCACAGATGAGTGAAAACATTTGGCCCTTGACTCTCTGGGTTAGGCTGACTTCACTCAGCATGATTTCTTCCATAGCCATCCATTTACCTTCGAAGGCTGCAATTTCCTTGTTTCTAATTGCTGAGTGGAACTCCATTGTATATATACACCAGAGCTTTTGGATCCATTCATCCAGTGAGGGACATCTGGGTTGGTTCCATAATTTAGCTATTGTAAATTGAGCTGCTATGAACATAGATTTTGCTGGGTCACCGTAATAAGCTGATTCTAACTCCTCTGGGAAAATACCCAGAAGACAGATAGCTGGGTCATATGGTGGGGTCCATCATTAACTTTTTGAGGATTCTCCACACTGCTTTCCAGAGCGGCTGTACCAGTCTGCAGCTCCACCAACAGTGTGCTAGTGTTCCTATCTCCCCACAACCCCTCCAGCATCTATTATTCTTTATATTCTGACAGAAGATCTTTTTGAGTTCAGAAGTATTCTTTGTTTCGGTTTTGTTTTTTTGTTTGTTTGTTTTTGTTGTTTTTTGGTACCGGAGATTGAACCCAGAGGTGCTTACTGAGCCACATTCCGAGTCAGTTATTTATTATTTATTTATTTATTTATTATTTTGAGACAGGGTCTCCTAAGCTGCTTAGGGCCTCACTAAATTGCTGAGGCTGGCTTTGAACTTGTGATCCTCCCACCTCAGCCTCCTGAGCCACTGGGATTACAGGCGTGGGCCACCGCATCCTGCTGCAATCAGAGTTCCTTAAGATAAAGTGCAACTGTGCCCTATTGGACCCTGGTCTTAGGGAAATAGTGGCTCATTCAAGCAGCCCCAGGAGGGGTCTCTGAGAGTGCAGAACCTGGCCTGCAGAGCCAGGCTGAGCTGAGCACATGGCCAGCCCTGTGTGAGGACCGGGGCTTGACTCACTCCCGGGGCAAAGCCAGCCCAATCCGCCGCATGCACACTGAAACCAGGGCAGCCCATACTCAGCCTGCAATTTTGCAAGAAGGCCCGAGGGCCATGGACCCGTGCTGAGGAGAAAACTCCAGCCTTCCCTGTGCTGCTAGCTTCAAATAAGCTGATATCATAGGGCCAGCTTTAAGGTCAGGAAACTCCGTGTCCGCTCCAGCCCTGCGCTGGCTGTGCGAGCTGACTGTGGACCTCCTCGTGGTGGAATGTGGGTCATGACACCCCTGCGTGACCCACAGGGATGCTAGGTGCAGAGACTGACTGACTGAAAGAGAGGGAAGGAGGGAGACGGAGGAGGAGGGAGGAGGAGGAGGAGGAGGAGGGAGGAGGAGAGAAACAGCCAGACGAGGAAAGGCGAGAAAGAGAGGGAAGGAGGGAGACGGAGGAGGAGGGGGAGGTGGGACTGGAGGAAGGAGAGGCAGGAGGAAGTGGAAGGGGAGGAGAAGGAGCCCTGAGCAGGAGGAAGAGAACAAGAAGAAGGGGAAGGAAGAGGAGGACGGAGAACAGGTGGTGGCGACTCTTCCACAGCTCAACATCTGCCTGAGGCGCTGCATACTGTCACCTTCCCCCTCCTCTTTTGGTCTCTGCAGAGCACTCTTTCTGTTCCAGCATCCATTGCCCAGAGATGGCTAAGAGGGCCTCGGAGGCTGCCACATTGCCCAGAGTCACCCAGGGCCACTTAGCCATCTACAAAGCCAGCCCCTCTAGGTGTCACCAACCCACAACAGGCAGTAAAAGCAGGGGCTGTAGGAAGTACTTGAGGTTGTCTACCACCATCACGACACTTGCTGGCTTCAGAGCAGAGCCTGGGAAGCAGGGAGTGAAGATTACCAAAGAGCAGGACTCAGGGGACAATGCTGCCCTGATTTCTTTAAGCTTTTCCTGAGACGTCGCCCCAAAGCATTTCAAAGTAAGAACCAAGGTTACGTCTGATGGCAACAGCAGGGTATGCTGCCGCTTTAAGACTTATGGCGGATCCAACCGTGAGTGTGTTTGTGTGTGTATTTGTGTGTGTGTGTGCATGTGTGTCTGTGTGTATATGTGTCTCTGTGTGTCTGTATGTGTATGTGTGTATGCATGTGACTGTGTGTGCACATGTGCCTGTGTCTCTGTGTGTGTCTGTGTATGTGTACATGTATCTGTGTGTGTGTCTGAGTGCATGTGTGCCTGTGTGTCTCTGTGTGTATTTGTGTGTGCATGTGTGTATGTGTGTCTGTGTGTATGTGTGTGTGCATGTGTCTGTGTGTGCCTGTGTGCCTGTGTGTCTCTGTGTGTGTCTCTGTGTGTATTTGAGTGCATGTGTGCCTATGTGTATGTGTGTGTGCATGTGTGTATGTGCGCATGTGTGTCTCTGTGTGTGTGTCTGTGTGTGCACATGTGTATGTGTGTCTCTGTGTGTGTGCATGTGTCTCTCTGTGTGTGTCTGTGTGTTCACATGTGTCTCTGTGTGTGTGTGTGAGAGAGAGCTACGCATCTGAAGTGCCACCCGCTCGTTGCTGGAGTCCCCGTGTCACTTCTCACATGCAGCCCGCACTCCAGCCCGAGAAGGTGCAGGCTGGGCAGGGCAAGGATGTGCCTCATTGGTTCCCAGCCTCTTAACGACGTGAGCAGGTCTGAGGAGGTAGAGAATAAAACCTGAGTGTCAGACAAAACTTGAGGGAGGCACTCACGGCTTATTTCAATCATTTTAGAGTTTGCTTTGAAAGACAGCAGCAGTCCCCTGCTGTATCGAGGGCCCCTGGGCCGAGTGCACCAGCTCCGTTTGGTTCTTCATGGACCTGAGGTTCTCGCACCCGTGCTGATCCTGTCTGGCTGTGTTCATTGCTTTTCAGACCAAACACCTCAATGCCTGGCCACTCAGGGGTGGGAATCTCTTCAGAGAAGGCCTCCTGCCCATTCCAGCAGCACCCCCAAATGTCCGTGTCCTCCCACAAGCCACCGCAACGTGATCTTGTTCCCAAGATCAAAATCTGGTATGATATGCACATTAACCACGTCATTTGTGTCCTGACGCCTGGGTGTCTAGGGCCTTGGTGGCCCTGGAGGGCCTGCTCCCGTCCCCGGGATGATCCGCAACTTGCCTGTGAGCAAGGTCTTCAAATACAAGCCCTCGCACCTCCTGCACCTGACTCTCATACCAGGGCCAGGTACCAAACACCTAGGGACAGTCCAATGCCCCAATACCTTCTAGGGTGGCAAACCAACCAGTCCTAAGCCTGCTAGCCCTTCTCACCCATTCTTCCCCACAGAGCCACCCCACCACCACCACCTCCTAGCCAACTTTGCTGCTTCCTCATGTGGCCTTCCTCTTGGGAACAGTAGCAACTACTGTTTCAAAGACCTATCTGCTGGCCTATGAGCCTCGAAAGTTCTATTGCATGCTACATTTTAAAACATCAGAAGAGAAAATTTTTCCTGAAGCCAAGAAAAAGAAAAGGACTGGGGCTGGAGCAGTGGCTCGGCAGTTCCGGTGCTTGCCTGGCATGTATGAGGACCCGAGTTCAAACCCCAGCACCACGTACACAATAAAGTCTCAGAGCAATGAAAGCCTCATGAAAAACTAAATAAAAGTTGATTCTCTCTCTCCCTCTCTTTCACTGTCCCTCCCTCTTTAAAGAAAAAGAAAAGGACTGAAGAGTGGCCTCAGGGACTGCACAGGTGTGGGCTCACCAGGCCGGAAGGGTCTGCAGGAGTCCCCTGAGGGTGGGCCTGCGTCTTGCAGAGCCACCCTGTGTGCCAGTGTCTGCGGTGCCCACCTAGCTTCCTTCAGCCCGTCTCCCCCTTGTCCTGGAAGCGTCACTGCTGTGGCTGCCTCCTGCAATTTTTTCAGGACAGACCTGAGTTTAGGATTTACGAGGTCAACAAGATTTCCACACAGACAGCAAGAACTACGGGGCGATGCTACCCAGAGAGTTGGGGGACCAGGGGCACTGAGGAGCGAGCATCTCCACCACAACAGGAAGGATGAGGTCTTCCAGGTATGAAGATGAGCAGGAGCTTCCATGGGAGAGAAGAGGAGGGACAAAGGCTCAGAGGCAAGAGAGAACCTGGACACGCTTGGGCAGTCACTGCGGCCGCAGCTCAGAGCACGATGGGTGCAGAGCCCAAGCCTCAGCGCCCGTGGGCCATGGAGGAGCATGGGCTCTGTGCTGGGCACCAGGCGGGGAGCAGGGGTTCAAGTGGAAAGTGCAGAAGGGTTACAGTGGAGTGAAGGTGGGCAGGCCTGGAGACGGCTTGGAGAGAGCTCCCTCTTCTCCCCACACGCTGGGCGGAGCCTCCAGGCGCAGCCGAGTGTGTGACCTCTCAGTATCCATATTCGATTGCCACCTCTGCCACCAACTCTAATCAAAGGATCACAGAGACAAAGCAACAAGCCAGCATGACACTTGGGGACAGAGTCCAAATTTCAAAATAGACCACGGTTAAGAGGGCTTTCTTCTGCCTTCTTGCCCTTATTGGTTTTGTTTGGGGTTGTTTACTTAAAATTATTTCAATCAAATGAATGAGATTGCGGCACGCACCACATAGCCGGTCTCTTCCTCTTTGTGTCCTGGCATTTCCAGAATGAAGCTTGCTATGCTTGTATGCTCCGGGTGTGTTCTTTTCGTTGAAAAATACGACCTCATCTGGGAAACAGAGAGGCAGACTCGGATCGCGTATTTGTGGTTAAAGGTTTAAACCCAGAGCTCGAGCCCGGACCCCTGAGGCATTGCTGTGCTTTCTTCCTCGGAAAGCTGCACAGCTCCGTGCTGAGCCCACTCCCCACGCCAGGCACATAGTGGGCACCTGCTTCCCTCCAATGCCTGGGCAAGAGGGACACAGCCACAGGTGACAGCTCAAGCAGGACACTGGCTTGTCACTTTTACTGCCTCTGCTTTCCTGGCTTCATATTATTTTAAATCAACTGCTCCTTAGAGACAGAATCTCTGTCCCAAAAAATGAGACAGAAAGTCATGGAGTTGATGACACTGAACCTGTAAAAAGCAAAGCAAGAAGGAGAAGGGAAGGCAGGCAGGCAGGCGCGGGCCGAAACCAGCTCCCGCGAGGTCGAGTCGCTCTGAAGCAGCTGAAGAAGCCCCTCCCAATCGACAGAGGCCTCTCAAGAACGCAGCACTGATAGAGTGTCCGCCTGACACCTGTGACGGTGGCCTGCACACAGGGGACACTGCACCTGTTAATGCCCCTATCCCTAGCAGCAAACAGGTATCATCTTAGGCACTTCACAGAGGAGAAAACTGAGGCCCGGGGAATTGGTGTGACATGCGATATTTCACCAAGTATCCAACTTGGCAGGAAGTGGCAAAAACACCAGAGTTGAAGCCTCTCTGACCTCAAAACCAACACTCATAACAGCTACATCATGATGTGCACCTATGCTGTGCCACCACCCCAGGAGGAGACCAGGCCACACCACCCAAATATGCCTTTGGGGCAAAAGGTTCATTTTGAGAAACTGCAGGCACTGGAAGAGCTCTGGAACATAATGGAAGCCCCCTCTGGAGGGGAAATCTGATCCACAGAGGAACGTCCTGTGTAGGAAGGGCAGCAGGTCCCAGTCACAGCTTTTACCAATGGAAAAGGCTCAGCCCTGTGCCTGCACAGCAAACCTGCCACCTGCCACCTGCCACCTGCTCCACGGGTGCTGCCCCAACACTGCCCTTCTCGGTGGCAGTTATTTATTTCATTTTTTTTCATTTTTCAAAATAATTTTAATATTTTAAAACTTTTCTACTTCATTAATTTGAAAGCTATATTTTTTAATTTTTTTATCTTTTTTTATTTTTGAACAACCATACAAGTTTTTAACAAAATAATATAAAATGTGTATAGATTCTGGATATTACAATTACCCCCAGGAGTGCCCCCCCAATTACCCACCCTTATCCCTCCCTTCCCCTTCCCATAATATCTCTAAAAAAGGATTATGTTGTATAGCATTACCTCTTATCTGGATTTAACACAGGATAATAGACCACCTTTCTCAATAGCCAGGGTCTAGTTCCAGCCTCCACAGATGAGTGGAGACATTCAACCCTTGGTTCTCTGGGTTATGCTCATTTCACTCAGCATAATTTCTTCCATAGCCATCCATTTACCTTCAAAGGCTGCAATATCATTGTTTCTAATTGCTGTGTAAAATTCCATGGTATAAATGTACCACAGTTTTTGGATCCATTCAT